>JAGVSQ010015594.1:0-10080 GCA_022683975.1 Rhyacophila evoluta
TAACAGTGATCTCACATATGGAAGTTTACCAGTTTTAAATAATTCAGAATTTTCTATAGAAATATTAAATTATTGTTAATTCGATCGCATTCAAGCCTATCACAAACTAAGCTTTCTATAAATCAATTGGGTACTTACTTATTTTAAATGTGGTTTCGTCTTACTTTATGAATGCCATGTTTTCATTGTTAGTACTTCTTATTTGTTTAGAAGTTAAATCCTTTCACTAACCATTATTATTTCTTACTACAAGATTTGCTCTTACAAAAGTGTATTGTTTGAAGAAAGCTTCTCTGCATTTTCAGTTCATTCTTGTGTTTGTTATACTCTCTCGAAAAAAAACATGAAAAATTAACGAGTCAGGCGGAAAAAAGCCAGTTCTCCTTCTTAAATATATTGCCATGATGGTTATCATAACATAATCATAAAGTAGTATATGTTTCTTTTGCAACAATAAAAAAAGTCTAAGGTTTCTACGTACCGTTTTGAAAACCCCAGCTCAAAAAAGCCTCTAACATTTTTTTATTTTTCCTGCATTTTTCTTTTTATTTTTACCCGTTAGTTGCTAATGAAAACGATTTTAAGCGAAAAACTGTCAACGTTGAAATTTTACCGATATTAATATATCAGGTATCCAATTTATAGGTTTTGCGAACATGGCTGCAAGAACTGAATGTCTAAGAGTGCTAATAAAACTATTAATAATATATGCCAAATCTAAAAATTGATACATTTGTTTGCTATAACGAAATTATTATTAAAGTAGTCTTGAAATGCACACATTCAGTTATACCACACTATCAAAAGAAAGTCATTGATATGTGTAAGAAATGACGATTTTTAAAGCTGGCAATACTGTACGAATAAATACAATGTGTGATAATACGAAAACGAAGCATATTTTAAGTCTCGCGTTTTCGTAAATTTACAATATTGGAAGTTCTTGCACATATTGCACAGCATATTTATTAAGAACTTTTGTTTTCATATCAAATACTGTATAGTATCCTACTAGAGACCGTAATTTTCTTAAAATATAAAACCAATAACAATAAAATGATTTTTTTAAATTTTTATTATGGAAGCAAGCTACTTAACTTTATTGCTCAAAAATTTAAAGCTTATTTGATAATATATCATTGATTATGTAACATTATTAGTATTCTATTTTTTATCATGTTCGCTTCGACAGTGGGGCATATGGATCTACACAATGGGAAGATATCCACTCCGAAAGGGAAGTATATGGATCTCCGCAATATAAAGACGTCTTGACAGATTATTTTACACGAGAATTGTATGTGAGAAAACTGCTTTACCCAATAAGCATCCAGTCCTGCATTTCTTTTGGATTCATTAAAATTCTACAGATTTGGAAATCGAGCCCACACATCCTGGATTGCTCAGCGCGCACCCTTATCTTTACACTACTGTGAAGAAATTAAATCTCTTTTTACTAAATTTTTATTATTTTTTCTGTAACACGTAGAAAAAAGATTAATTTTCAATTATATTAATAAAAAATTACATTTAAATAATACATTTTTTTATTAAAATACTTTCTAATTCTTCAATATATATATATATTTATGTATATGACTTTTGATTCTACAGATAATTATTTCTGTATTTCTACTATATGAATACGTCTTTAATGTTCAATGTTTATCGAGTATAATATACTGAATACCCAACTCAAATAAACATATTCGAACTATTATTCGATGAATTTCAAATTTAAATACACGAACACCTAGCATACCGCAATAAAAAAACAGATATTTCATTTCACCTATTATTTGGTTGACTTTAGGGATCTCTTCGCATAAATGAGTTTTTTGAGTAGGGTTGATTTTATTTATGTTTTATTTAATAAGTTGTATTTACATTTCAAAAAGAATATCATTTATCAAGTATGAATGTCTGAGGGCTATTTCTGCAGTCGATCGCCGACAGTGTTAAAACTAACAAGGGTTGATTTTTATTGCCTGATCAATTATCTCAAGGTGAACATCCAAAATATGCCCAAAAGCTGAAATCAACGCGCTTTATGGTGAAACACCTTTCGTGCAAACAGAACCGTTGCAAGAATTAGGCAAAGCAATATTATAACTTAATGATTCGTCGGCATTGTTTGGAAACTTCGGAATGACACGTGAAAATTACGTATCAGATGTTTTTAGACATTTTGTATCTCTCACTGTCCCTCAATTATTAACTAAAATATAGAAGAAATTTAATTAAAAAAAAACGGTAGATTTCGGTAAATAATTACACACCTAAGCGAGGGAACATTTTTGGTTCACCCAAACGGGTGAGCATCCCGAACGTTCTCATATTTCTAAATATTGCCAATGCATTTTTTGCCAAAACTTTCGTTGTTTGTATGAACTGACGTGTGCCGGGTAATTTCATAATTACACTATGCCAAAACGTAACGGAAAAGATTTTGAACGTGTATTTTTTGTATAAAGCAACCATTTAGTATGTAAACTAGTAGACACAATCAATTTCAAAAATATTGAAAACAAAAATAAATATTGAAAACATTTTATGAAGTTATTGAATACAAAAAAATACTTGTTCAAAATGTTCTCTTTTAAATTTAGAGATGGTGGAAAAAGTTGATTTTGGATATACAAATATAAAGAGAGGTTCTTATCAGGTTATCTGTTACAGCTAATGAATATTTCGGTATGTATTATCTATTTAGCAAATTATTATATATTATTTTTATCTAAATGTTTCTTTTGGAACTCGTGACAACTAACTGAAATATACCGGAAAATGAGAATGATAACAAAATCTATTTGAAATCTGTTAACATTTATGAATTTTGAGCTTTTAACTTTTATCACTTCTTATCTTTATTGAATATTTTTTATTTTGCTTTCTCGCTAAATTACGTTCAGCAGAGACTTAATTTCTACTGTTCGTAAAATAAAAAACAAATAATAAATCATTATTTTGTGGACTTAAATAGTTAAATGTGGAAGTATAATACATACCAATAATAAAAATTAGGAAGAAGCAGAGCATTATAACTTCTTCAGATATCCTAATTAAGTTTTACTCCTTTCAGTACAAAATATTATATTATATATAGTCCTTAATGCCTCAGATAACTTTAGAATCCATCACTAACGTAAAACATTGTCATAGTACTGGAGAATAATAAATGAATACCCACATGCTACGGCATTTGTGAGCTCACGCCGACCCTGGTAGTTATCTCTTGGCTATTTGTCTTAGGAACAGTTGAAAGCATTTTTTGTAAGACATGCTTGTTAAAAAGCACATTTGTTATAGGGACGCAATTAAGATTTGGGCTCGTTTGTTTTTTTTTATATCTCGTTTGTTGATTTTGTGTAACACAGACATATCTACTGTTGGCCATCTCATACAGAGCCTGTAACATTATATTATACAACGTACATATATGTGTGTAGCATATGGATCTCCAGTTAGATGAAGACTTATATTAACAAAATGTTTTTCACTAGAATCTGTTGCCTATTAATTAATCTACTAGAGATCTTGGTTTGATATCCTGTAGATCAGGTTTAGGGAACTTGTGACCCGTGGGTCATTGAGTGATCCAGTTGAGATCCGCATATATAAATAGAGTTCATAAATAAAGGAAGTTTAACTTTCATAAGATTTTTGTTTTTAATTTTCATGTTTAAAGTTTAAAAGCATATTGTAATTATTATATCTGCAATGTGAAAACATGTTCATAAGACAACATGTCAATAAACAAACAAAGTTTTGAGCCAATTATGTATCCGGTCCTTTGTTTCAATCCGGGAAACGAAACCGAATTCCCTAGATGCGAGGTGCGCTTGTTAACTGGTGGCAACGCATGCTAGTAAGTATTCTGTTGATGTATTGTTAGTTGACAATTAAAACATTGAAGAGATCGTTTATTAAACACTCCAAGCAAACTATTATAGCAAGCTTTTTTAATTTGCCAAACAGTTAAAAATATGTTTTATCGTTTATGTATGTAGCTTTTATATATTGTAATGAAAACTATTTCGCTATCACTGTTTGAATGCGGCTACTCATTTAATATACCGTCGGATTAAAATTTAAACCTAAATTTGTTATTATTATCAACTTAGTTTTATGAGCCATTAAAAAATAAAATATAATTTATGCCACTCGCTGAAAACACTATGCAAATAGTGGTCGTACAACATGCGAACCTTTTCCGTGTAATAAAATACTTACTAACAATGTATCCAACTTTTATCACAAAGTCACTAAACAAACAAATATTAACAATGCATAATTTTTATTAACAGAGAGAATTATAGAGACTTCATATTTAATTATTTTTAACCCGATTTTACTTAAATAAAAATCTTACGTCTTCATATTTAATAAATTATTGTATATACCAATATACAAATATTTTTTTAATCTGAATATATATTTACAATACTGAAACATATATTATATCAACATAATTAGGACTCAAGCCTTAAGCTTATAGATTGTTAAAAATGACTGTTAAATAATCCATTAATGTTTATGTTTTCCATCTTATAGATTATTATCGGCATATAGTTTTATTTTGGTTCGATTCTGTGGTTGCATATACAATTTCAAAATGTTTTATAAATAATGTAGATTCAAAACTTAAGATAATAATAAATTGTGACAATATTTACAAAAGCATAAATTCTCTTTGTCAAAAACAAAATATTTTTATAAAAAAATTAGACTTCTTTCAAAGACGACAAAGAAGGCTTAAAAAAAGCTTGCTTAAATTTTTCTCTCTATTTACATATTTTGTTTACTCTTCTTCTTTTACTTCTAATAAATATAATATAAGAGCACCCAAGATTACACGATCAAACTATAAGGTTTAACGAAAAATCAATTTGTTTGAAGGCATTCGATTATTTCTTGATCTTTTATTTGTTTGTATATGTGGTAACATTCAATCAATGATAATCGGTAAATATAAATAAGATATTGAAATATATATAATTGAGTTTTGTCATGGTATATCAATACATTATAAAATATCCTTTCTTTTTGGCTAGTATAGAAAGCAAGAGTTAAAGCCAGATTGTTTTTAAAAAACTTGCACTAAAAAATTGACTTACGTAAAGAATAATTTTTTGGAATTTTAAAAATACATAGATTAACAGCTAAACCCTCAAATTGTGTCCAATTTCCATTTTCGTTGAAAGATAGATTGTATTTAAAATTTCTTCAAAACCAAAATACTAAAAACCTCGTAAAATATGAAAGTTAAACATCGTTTCTATTCATACGGTTTTATAGCATATAATGAGCATCAATATAATTCAGATTAAAAATGTTTAGTGGTCTTGAGACCTAATGCATTATAAAATGGTACGTAGATAATGATATTACGTTCACTGCATACTCTAAAATACAAAGTATGTATAATATATTAAAATGGTAGCCACACTACATTGTTAGCATAGTAACTACTTATAAATTAGAAAATTGATGGATAAATATTTTAACCTAATAAAGATGAACAGATAAGACTTGATCCTTTGTTTTTATGGTGCCTAGTTATTAAAGGTAATTTGATCGTTTTTAATTTAAAACAAACTGCCTAGAAGCTCTTGTAGATATAGATTAGATTTTGAAACTATTTTTTAATTAATAGCACTTGATAATAACATTGACTTTATTAATCAAAAAATAAACAGTACGTAATTATATAATATGTAAAGTAAAGATTAGCGAATAGACTTGAGCCGAAATTTGAGGGTTTGAATCCCAATTGTAGAATTTTTAGACTATCTAAAAATATATTATGCATTAAGTAATTGACTGAGAACCAATTCTCATGAAAAAATCTGTCAAAATAAGTTTTTGTATTGCGGATATAGATAGACTATTTCTGGTGTGCTCCAATTTTCGGTTGACAAAATTTTTGTGCGGTAAAAAAACACACTCATATTAAATAGTAAAAACTTCTATCTTGATTTCATTTTTCTTATAGTTTGGTTGAAATTCTATGGTATATGGACACCATCACTGCATCTTTATCCCTCAATAAAACCATAAAAACTGCCTTAAAATAGGTTATTATTTCAGGAAATCATTTTTAACTGCTTCAGCAATGTATTTCGTTTTAATTATTCGGACTTTTTGAATCATATCGACTCTTATCGTAAAGCATATTTTCATAATATGAATAGTAAATTACTTGAAAAAAAACACGGGGATACGTCATCAGCAAATCGCACAAACTCTGGCCATGAATGCAGATAATGGATTTGAATCCATAACCTCCGGCACTAAATCTTAGATTGTGATTAGTATAAACCAGCAGGTGTATGTTTTAAAATGTAATATATTTTGCCACATTATCAGGTTTTTTAATACATAAAAATAAATAATAAGTATGTTAAACAGTTAAAAAACCAATATATACAAGTATAAAATCGGGCCAGAAGGAAGAATAAATGTAATATTTCAAAACATTCAAATATCCATTACAATTTACCTTTTTATTGAATAAAAATATCGAAGTTATAAAAGAATAAATTTCAAACGCCTTTGATAATGTTTTTCCGATATCGAAAAATGATTATAATGTTTTATTTGTTTGGTTGAAACCTGAGCACTTCTAGTTCCAGTGGCACTCGGCCTAAGCGCTGGCCGCACAAGTACGTGACGAATATACATAAGTGCCACCGATTGAACAAATATTCACTACATAATTTGACAGCACATTAGAGCTTTTGTTATTTTTATACAAAAAAAGCTCTCATTTAAAGGCTTTGAGCATTGAAAGTTAATGCATTTGAATAGGTACTTTGAAAGCAATTTGTAACTTATTCAAGTGAAATTATTGTAATAATGTGGTGAGGTTGGTTTATATTCATTATTTTTATTGATTTATAAAAATGTTACAATACTTAAAGACTCTGATTCATCTCAATATGAATTTTTTTTATGTAGAAACAGAATTATTTAATAACTCATGTTTGAAAGCTCGAGCGACACAAAAACGGTACCAATTTTATTATCGAAATATTTACAAAACAATCGTTCAATCTAGGTAAATTTAGTATCGATCAAAACTAAAGAGATACAAATTTATGAATTTAATCATTAACATATTTAATTCATTTAGGAATGTATAATGCCACAGATAATAAATTCACGTAAAAAGTAACTTTCGTGGCCCGGAACAGCTCACCTATTTTGTCACAGTACATGATTATACTATGTATCTACAGCTTTCTTCTAATAATAATATGCCACGAGCGCAATAGTTTTGAAAACATATACGAATATTTACTACGTATATTTATATTGTTTTAAAAATGTAGACTCAATTAGAGCCGGACTGCGAAGAAAGATAAAACTATAGCGGGTATTGTAAAAAGGTGAACACTATAAGTTCACGTTACGAGTTTTCCGTCTGATAATAAACCAAGGTCTACTATCACATGGCCAGACTTTTTTTTTGCAGTCTTCTTGAAATTCTAAACATTTTCGAAGTTCACTGTATAACTGAGTAACATCATAGTACATACATTGTGATATATAATATTATATTTACATACATGTTACACTCAAACGTCAAGTGTAGTGTAACAGCTACATATCAAGAAAATACACATTTGTTCAGAATATATTACTAAACCATAGATTACATACACATATGTATAACATTTATAAAGAATTTTTTAATACTTTACATTCTACAAAACTTTTTGAGCCCCATTAATAGGCTAAGCTTCCCTCGGCCAAAAATTATTAACTTTGGCCTAAGTCCACAATTTATATTCATAACACCAAGAAAAAATAAATTGAAATTAGGAAAATTATTGTAAAATGTATAGTTTTGAAAGTAATATTTTTTTAGTCAAGGTGTCTAAAGGAATTTAATGCAAATGTATTTTATTGTGAAAGGAATGCAAAACAAATGAAGAGCTCGACAGCAAAACACTCAATTTTATTTGAAGAAGTTAAAATATTTTCTTTATTACGTCGTGGCTAATTGATTATTAAGGTTGCAAAATTGCGGAAATCACTTAACGTTAAAGAGATCAGTTGAGGCACTTAACAATTTTAACGCTAATTACAAACGCTAAACTGTTCGCCGATATAATAAAATAACAAGGCCTTTCACTTCGATTTGAACGTAACGGATGCCGATCGTCAAGACCGCAGATTTTTGCTCAATTTTTTTCTTGCAAAAGAAAAAAAAATGTGTAAATTCTGGCGACAAATTATATGAAATGAATTGGCGGATTAAATACAGCGATTTACTCCGGTAACTAATTGGTACGTATTGTATTGCAATCGATTTCGATGAAAAATATGATATACATAGAACCAGCATTTTAGTCCTAAATAAAAAGTAGCTTTTCCACTTTTTGTGATGTTTACGAAAATGTTTCGTTACGTCAATAGTTTTGATGTTTAAAAAATGCTCGGTTTTTTAAATAATAATTATTTTAGTAAATATTTAACATCAAAAGTAAATTACTTGTTAAAAAAGTGGCATTGCTGCGCCCTAGCCTACCTTGTCTTCACTACACCACTGCATAAAACCATAGTGAGGTTAGTATACTCATAATTATAATCTTGAAATAAACATTTTAAAATCATTTTATTTCTCTTTGTAGAACATAAACATAACAACTTTGCAACTAGACATAAAAAATGTTTGCTCTAATGCAGAGCATACGGATATTCACTGTGTACGTTCTTATTCTGCATCTTAACACATATGTATTAAAGGTATGTGAAATTTTATGGACCCATTACGATAATCATAACTGCGATCCCTAGATCACCAATAATCACAAGTGCTTGCTAACTATACTAATAAAAGTATATCGATATCAATTAAATAATCTATAAATTTATAAGAGTATGTGAGAAGTACAATGCATATCTTTGTAGACTTTGTATTTGTCTCGCATATACACATTAAATACAGCTAGGTTCAAAAATATTTTAGAAAAGTTTGTTGTATATAAAATTCTCAGTCTAGTATCAGAATAAGTCATAGGAACTTGATACTTTAATATTTTGAAAAGCACCTTGTTGCGCGTACAACATTTTGAGATAGAGTTGAAATTAAGTAAATTTTAATATGGTTGTAAGTTTGAATCTTTTGACTCGTTGATTATGAACGTAGCACGTAAGACAACAACGTGTTAAAGTGTATAAAATTTAATCTTAACCAGATAGATATTTCCAAATAAAAAAGTTTATCAGTGAGACACTCGGCATTCAACCTACTTTTTGGTAGTAATCAAGATTTTAAGGATCTTTTTTTGTTAACTCCATTCCATAAAAACGATTATCTTCCATGAAATGAAACTTTTTAAAGAAAATAAGCAAGAACCTCCGACTACATAGATATCTGTGCCGATCTTCCGGACTAAGTGCACTTCAGTTTAGAAGGATCCGTTAGTTGCCATTTCTTGGATAAAGTTATAAACAAACTTCCTTATTCAGGAAGCTACCTTCATATCTGTATTTTAATATTTAAAAGGTTGGCGCCTTTTACAACAAAACGTAAGGGTAAGAAGAAAAAAAGTTAAACAAAACTGCTCTAAAAGTAAACCATCCCCTAATATGATAGTATTATGGAATGGGTACAGTGTGTGTTTACAAACCAGTTTTTATTTTAAAAAATTACAAATATTTACATTTGTACATGCAATGTTAAACCAATACAAATCAGACAGTTTTCTTGTTATAATTATTACATGGCAAAAAAAAAATTCTTTGATTTCTTCCGCTACCGATATGTAAATGCATATATTAATCAATGATATTGACACTATTAACGATCAAATAATACATTTTATTAAGTACACGTCATCATTATATGGTTCATAATAAATCAATAATAAGTTTATTTTTTTTCAAAACTTCTTATGTTATTTCAAGAATAATATGATTATGAAGGTTAAGTGAAACCTTTTAACTTTATAATTTAATGAATATTTTTGAAATATTTGGCTTTCCCCAAAATACTTGTTATAACCATAAAAATATTATTTTTTTATACCATGTTCGCTCCCAACTTGGAGCATATGGATCTACACATTG
>JAGVSQ010015595.1:0-10080 GCA_022683975.1 Rhyacophila evoluta
AATTTAAAATTTAAAATCAATTTCCATCAAGCACCACCAGTCAAAAATATTAATTATAAGAGCTCCATTATTTCAGAACTCACTTTTTCACATTAACGTCTTTTGATAGTAATACGACGATATGATTGATTCGTTTTAAGCAAACGGATAAAATTCTAAAAAAAATATCCTAACATCAATAATGCTACAACGCATATAATTATAGTATCATTTAAAGCTTTGTTTATCATGGAGAAATACAAATTTTATAACATATTTTTTAAATATCTTATTTAATATAAATGTTGACCTCTTTCAAAAGTTAAGATTGTATTCTAATGCAATTAAATTAAGCACATTAATGTCTTAACCGAAATTTTTCCGTAAAGGTAAAGATTTCCTGTATTTTTTTTATATTTATGAGTATGGTATTTTTTCTATTTTGTACAATTATTAACTGATAGTTTTCGTATTTTCTTAAGTTATTTTTTATTCGAATTGTAATAAAACAAGTCGTTATTTTCAACAGCCGTACGAAAAGCAACCCAGACACATAAATTTCTTTTTTATATGTCATTTCTACGCATTATGACCTGCTTCTGACATTTCACTTAAAATCTAAAACAAGACATCCTGTTCTCAATAATACGGTACCATTTTGTTATAGTTTATCGCAGGTTTATTATCGCAAAAACGTCAAAAGCATAAATTTTTGACAAAATAAAATTGGTTGTATAATTAATTGTGCAGTTAATTTTAATTTTTACCGCTCCAACGATCAATGATTAGAAATTATGTCGGAAAAATATAAACGAAACAAGTATATTCAATAAGTTAGGAATTATAATATAACAGCTAAAGCGTTGGATAAATACTTAGCTACGACCACAAAAAAGTTTTTCCTAGAATTTAAAATGACAGACTGTGATTTCGTTTATTTTCAAAAAAGCTTATATAAAAATACTAGAAGCTTTTTTGCTTTAAACTAAGAAAGTTTGTTTTTTAATTCACTGCTAATATTCGTTTTTTCCTAAATATATTTTTTCATGCTATAATGCTCTGGCAGTATGTTACACATTGCACTAATTAGATATAGCCACGAACATAAACAACGAAACAAGCTTTTAATTGAACGAACCCAATTGAAGTAATTTATTATTCAACCTAGTATTTATTTCGATGTGGTTGTGTTATTTAGGGTAACATTATGAGCATATGTATGAGGAAATATAAGAAAAAGGATAGTGAATATTTAAGAGGGAGATAAAACTATTTACAAGTTTTTCAAGGTCGTTGCAACGTATTGAAGATGTATTATATTAAAATAAATGTATGGATATACCACGTAATAATAACTACCTAATGCATCCACTATCCACCCGCCCCGTCCTTCCACCTGGTCTTAATCAGGCGTATCCCGGAGCTCTGATATCGAGAAGCAATCTACTTTATTCGACGGGAGTGTCCCAAGAGTAAATATAAATTACCTAAGATTAAGGTTGCCATGCACTTAAGTGTGCTAAAGTTAAAAGAAATACAATGATAAAAAAGGCTAATTGAAAAAATGGAGACTTATTTAGTCAATTGTGACAACCAAGTCCGATGGTCCGATGGGTCCAACAGCTGGTTGGACCGATTTGAGTAACATTTCTTGCTCCTTACACATTCTTGGACATTCCCACGGAATGTGATTAGCATCCTGTTCTGCCACAAAGACATGTTGGCTATTTAACAAGGCCAAACTGAGACAGCTGTGACGTAATAATAACTAATTTAAAAAAAATTACTGTCTTCCCGGTCGAAAAAAGACTTGCGTGTGCATTTGGAAAATACGGGTTCGATTTTCAGACGCGCTGGATTGTAATAATGTAAGAAAAGGACAAAAACGGAGAGCCAATGAGTTGTGGAATTATTTCACAACTAATTCTAGAGAAAAATATTTTTAAATTATAATCCATATAATCCATTTAAGGAGTGAATGTCTTCACGTCGTGTAGATTCATATGTTTCACTTTCAGAGGGAACATGGTAAAAAATTAATAACGAAACGTAAAAAAATGTAAATAAAGTAAGGTATTTGAAAATGATTTCTTTCGTGTGTATTCTCAGCATATTGTCAAGTTTGAAAAATATGCATCACTCTTACAATAGATTAATATATAAATATGTTTTTCAAATTAAATGTTTGGCAATGTAATATGGATATTCATCTTAAGACAATTATATGATCATAGATTAATCACACCAAAATAAAATGATATTTATAATTATCATTTAATTTTCAAGAGCCAACATTATGATTAAATTAAATTTGTAGACACTGTTGTTTGAAGCCAAAACTTAATATCTTTACTTGTTTAAGAAGTAAGTATGTATAAATTTCATATGGTTTAGAATACGACATCAATTTTCATAAACATTTTCAGATGGTAGAATTATGTAAGTAATTAACAATCACCATAGCACACATTTACCTTGCGAACATAGTGTGATACATATAATTTATGAACGTAAATATTTAACGTAATCCATACATAGTAGCCTAGTACCTGTATAATGTAAGTTGAACCACGATATCTGTCTAGAAAGTATGATATCTAGACCTTGTTCCGACAGCGCGTCAAACTTTAGATGAGTGATCCCTTCGCGTGTACGCCCTTAAATGTTTATTTTCTTCGAACTAAAGCCTCACACTCTATCTTGAATGTTTTGAGATACGTCGTTTTGGAGGAATCAAAACTGTATCAGATGGAATCAAACGAACTTGTTCCAAGGACGATTTGTAATTATTTTGTGGCTTAAAATGAACAAGTCTAAGGCTTTCATTTTAAGCTTTAATTTCATAATCGACTGTATAAAAGAAGAAGAACGTAACACACACAGAATAAATTTACAGGAGGTAGAAAAAAGTTCATTTAATGATTTTGGGATAAAATCAAAATATTAAATTGATACAACCTTGCAGTTCACGGAGACTTAAACTGATGTGTTATTTACTCGGTCTGGTATTAATTAAAAACAATCAATATAATTGATGTTATGGAAGTTCTTTTTCTGGTTGCAAATTTGACTGGCCATTCTTCTTTCAAACTTAAAAGCTAATTCCAGATAATAATTTGGTATCTGCAGCTCACTTCTAAAGCTTCTATTTTACATAGAATGATATTTTGAAATAACTAAGGGTTATGTCTTTTATCTAGTCTTCGGTCGATGTATTAACTCAAGGATAATAATAACTATTTGGTATTTTCAAACAGGATTTCTAACTGAAAAAAATCTGTATACCATAATCCCATGTAATCCCATGACTATATATATAATATTACACATAATTTATAATATAATCATCTTCTTGATTCTATTCAAATGCTTCCAGAATATCTTGTCACAGTTTCAGCTCATTTTAGATCCTTAAGTTCTAAATAATACATCTTATGTATTGTATGGTAAACAATGATGTTATTGCATAGAATTTTAATGATCAGTGATAATTTAATAAATAATAATTGTATTGAAACTACGTTAAAATATCTGCAGCGTGTAATATGTGTCTATGTTATGACGTTATGAACGTAAATTACTGTTCACAGTTTTTCACAACTGGCTTTAAAAAACTTTTGTTACTTTTCTAATTTAACTAATCTTTCTACTGTGATAAACTTGATACTCATTATCGAATAGTTATACTAAAAAAATACTCCTTCTTAGGAAAGGATTATTATTTTATGGATACTTTAGAAGATGAAGTCCCTCAAAAGTCACAATGATCTACCGCTACAACCAATTATCATACTGACTCGAAAGCCTATACCGCCTCAACTATTGCATAAAATAATCCCAAAATGTGATATTATGCATATATTCCTCGAACCAATAATTTGATTTAAAGGGGCCTAGCAATATTTTATTTTTCGTACATTCAGATTTTTAGATATCTATCTTTACGCTTTAAACAAACACACATGTCGACCAATTATTACTTAAGAATGCTCAATTTTTTTCTTGCTGATAACAAGCCAATCTAGGTTATAAAATATAAATGTCTGTTATTTGTTCAACACGCTTGGAATTTCACAAAAAAATGATCGCCTGCCAATTACTTAACCCATTTATCATCGAGTCTTGCATTTTTGTTTTTTTATGATTTAGACATCCGCCTCCGATGTCCAAAAGATCGGTTTGGCGATCATCCACCGAGATCTAATAGCTTACATCTATTCTAAAATAGTATTAAGCTAGCACATTCAATAATGAGAGACATTTTTTTTTAATTTAAGCCAGCGGAAACCTTATAAAATGTTTATTTTGGGTAAACAATTGATAAATTTTGTAATAAAAGTCCATAGTTTACTTAAACATTTAAATTTTATGCTCATATTTACTTAAAAATTTATAAGTCTGCATGTTTGTGAAAGCTGTAACAAAATTATTACTAAACGAGGCGGTTGACACGTAAGTTTGAATAAAACTAAATCTTGAGTGTCATAAAAATTACACTACCAAACAATGTGATTAATATCTTAATTTTCCATTCCACATCCACACACTGGACTGCCCACAATCTAACCAAGGTTCTACCGCGTTACAGAAGTCTATTCTAAACGGTTAATAGTGACGATAAAATCTCTAGAAAGTTTTTTACAAGTGCGCCACGGTATGTTTTATTCTTTATAAAACAATTAAAAACAGTTTATGCCTTTTGAGAGGCCACGATGCTTAAGTTTCCTCCAAGAGATCTGTATATGGAATTGTCGATCGGCCCGAATATGAATTATTTAGACCAGTCGAATAAAGATACGTTTGATTCGATTAATGATATAAGTTTGGTGTTTTCAACTTAATTACGCAGAAATAACATGACAGTAGAAAACTTAGCTACTAGTACGTACAGTTAAAAACATTAAATTTGGACAGTTTACGAGAAAATTATATCTCATTCTATTCTTCAAGATATCCTAAAGTTAACATGGTTATATAATCATACATTTCCAAAATATTTTAAACGACCAAATAATAATGAAAAACACATATATTTTTTAAATAAAACAATTCTTTATAATCGGTTTTCACACCTTTACAGGTTATGGTACTAACGTTTGGCTCTGCTAGATACATCTTATAGACAGAGTTTATCAACTATCTTAGATTTTAAAATGGTAAAATAATTAATATAATATATTTGGCTGAAGAAAAATTAGTATTATAAATAATCCACTGAAAATGAAATCACATCTTAAAGTTTTCCAAAAGATTGTTATTGTTTGACTAGTTTTGAAATGAACTTTCAATTTACGATAAATTTAATATAAACTGATTTGTTCTTGTAAGATATAAGGATCAGTAATTTAAAAAATAATCATATATATAGCTTAGATATAATATTATATTTTATTTTAGTTTTAGATTAAAAAGCCAACATATTATAGCATGTAGTGATTAAAGGTTTTAAAAAATGATATAAAGTAGAGTCCCAAAGCTGCCAAAGATTATTGATATGATGTAGTCAATTTTTATAAAACTTAATGTGTTATGAATTAAGCAATAACTGCTTCCGACCAATACTTGTCTCTCAAAAAACTTTCAATTTATAGATATATATGTGTATTTCATATCTGGAATGAACGCTGTGGGGATCCATAAATTACGGTTACAGAGCAAGCATAGTAAAAAAAGAATTTTAAATTATATTCAAATCATATAAACATTACTTTTTTTGATATTATTAAAAGCTACTGAAAGCAAAAGCTCAAGTTATAAACGCTATAATTTAAAGATGAGTACAATTTTGAAATACCCAAGTTCAAAACTCAGCAGTTTTATTAAATTTTTCACCATAAATAGTAAAATTCATACCAAAATTTATCACGCTAAGCCGAGACGGAAAAATTGACATATTTTTCACTGAGTGTATTCCAACCACTTTACGCCATATGTAATACGTGGAAATCTCACCAAAGCTCGACACGACCTCTGTGAGCTTCTTTCTATATTTGGCATATAGCCAGGTCACAAATTTCACGTACCTCCGACGACTTCTATACCCCTGTTACTTAAATATTAAAATGTCTCTCTTTGCTTTGCTTTTACAGGTAAACGTATAGAGATATGTGCAGGTATCTAGGGCGATGTATAAGGTGTTTAAGCGTGTTTCTACAGTGTAAAAGAATAAATATACTATACAATAAATTTTGCGTGTTCTTGCATACAAATATGCAATCTCTTATACGGCTGAATTTCATGCATAGTACGAATCGTATATAATCACGACTGTGAAAAAGAAAAAAGGACGTAACCGTTACTATATTCATAGCTTAGTACACTATCAAAAATACTTAAGCTGAAAATGCCAATTGTTTGTCTTAATTTACCTGTTAAGCTTAAAAAAATATGCATTGTGAAATTTGGAGGAAGAAAAAGGGCTTCCACCCAGTAAATTTTATTTGTTTTCTCATTAAACTATTATCATATCGGGTAAATAAAACAACAGTTTAAATTTTAGTGTACTTCAAGGGTGTTTTTATTAATGTTTTGAGCTTGGTTTTTGTTTTTTGTGCTTCCTGTAAAGTTTTTTCTATGTAGGTTACGTCGTTTTTATTTTTCACAGTCTATATATACGTGGCAACGGATTTTTGTGACATGTGCATGGTCTAATCTAGAATTAAGCCAGTATATTTTTAGATTATACTAAATCTATTAACTCTATAGTGTAGTCAATTACATTCCAGGATACCAATACTCCAATAAAAAAGAAAACAAATAGCGTTAAAGACTTGTGAAGGTATTTGCAACAATATACATTCTCAGAATAACCAAGAAATGTTCGATTCCCCATCTGGTCGGATTTTAAAAATCTGAAAATGCAGGACTGGGTGTCCATTGGGTTGAGTAATTGTCTGACAAACGATTCTCGTAAAAATAATCTGTCAAGACGTCTTCAAATTGCGAAGTTACATATACTTCACTTTTGAAGTGGATTTTTTCACACTGTGTAGATCCATATGCTCCACTTTGAGAGCAAACATGGTATAAGAAAGTGAAGAATTATTTACAGTTACGTTAAGAATATTCATTTTGTTTTTTATACATATTTTTACTTTGCTTTTAAATAAGTCAATCTTTTTTCTATTATTATTATACGTCTTGTTTTAATGTTCTTCACGTATGAAATAACATATTTCTATTCCAATTATATAGAATAACAAAACTAGGTATTGAATATTGAATTCTTTGTGAGTGTTCAATGAGAATGAAAAAAAAATACATTAATTTGAAAACGATATGATTGGGGAAAATATTAAATACAATTTC
This sequence comes from Rhyacophila evoluta, assembly GCA_022683975.1. NCBI lineage: Eukaryota > Metazoa > Arthropoda > Insecta > Trichoptera > Rhyacophilidae > Rhyacophila > Rhyacophila evoluta. Next base: position 7,288 of record JAGVSQ010015595.1, read on the forward strand.
AGGGAGAAAGTATATTTTTCATAGACATATTATTTATTATTCATTTATAATAAAGCTTAGCCATCTGGTATATTTAAGCTGCATGAGTACAATAATACATGTAACCCAATTATTTTTATCGTAACTGTATTCAATTTTAACCAGATATTACTTGATTGTGTCCAAACAAATACCAAATAATAGCATTTCAAAAAAAAATGTTTAAAAATTGATTTTGATGTTTGTTTGTATTAAAATATCAAAAATGCACCAAATAGTTCTGATTTGTGGCGAAATAATATATTCAAAAGAATTATTAGTCAACGTGTTGTAATGTATGGCAAGACTAAGGCCCACGTGATACTTTCTTTCATTGGAAATAGTTTAAACTTATTTGGGTTATATCTGCAAAATGTATTCGATTGATTTAGAGCAGTGATTCCTAAGCTTGCTTTATAACTAGGACCTCTAACTTATAGATTTCTACTTTCGTACATTTTTCCAAAGTTATGAAGGTTTTTAATTGTATTTTGTACCTCGCATATGTTAAAATTTCTACTTTCGTACGTAGCAGGCGGCATAAATTTGATATTCGACTGCAATACTTAGTCCCATTGCTTCACAGAATTATGATTTATCGTTGTTTTAGGTCTCACCCTCTTGAAAATTTGATTAAATTTTGATATTTATTAGGACAATATTAAAGATATCAAATAAATGTCCAGTGAAATAATCATAAACACCGTGTATAAACGTTAAGTGAAAAAAATGTTATATATTTGTATGAAGAGCTGAAATCATATCGCCCTTTTTATACATACATCTCATTTAGTATGCAATGACACAGTAGGAGCTAATAAAGAGTGAAAAATCAACGTAAGGGTTAAAATTTTCTATCCCATTTACACAAGGACATATGATTAACGTACCCATATCAAAAAAAAAGGACCTAATTCATCATAGATAAAATATATAATTTCACCAAATATAAAATATGTTATTTGTTAAGGTGGAGTCAGTTCACTTTGAAACTATACCCCTTATATAAGTGTATATATTGTACAGCTTTTATTATACATCAAGGTTTTTATGAACTAATTGATGTTTATAATAACAATTATATTGATAGTAGTAACTTCAATGCTTTCCGTTATTCCATTTTATCTAAAATTAATATAGTTCGTTTTATATAATAATATATTAATACTCATATTTGTCTATCTGTAATAACATATATATATATATTTATAGGATTATATAAATTTGAGAATGCAACACAAATATTTATCATTTCTTTAATTCAGGGATTAAAGTCATTTACTTGATCAAATATTCAAAAGAATAAATACATTTTGACATATTTACAATGTTGAGATACTGCTTATCATAGAAAACAATCATTCTTGTTTTTATGACTACCACTGACAGTCAAGAGCTTTAAGCCTCATGAAATTCTTCCAAACTTTTCTGTAACACTTGTCATCCGAGTCTAATATGCCTTTGGTGATTTTGCACAAGTCATCTAATCGTTTTTCTTCCCTCTACGCTCTGAAAACATTCTCATGTGACAGTTGAAAAAAAAAGAACTTCCGAAATACTCTCAACTCAGTTATCACGAGGGACATCTAAAGGCATTAAAATGTGTTCTAATTTATGCTATTTAACATTGTTTTGAATTTTTTAATAGTTCATAAATTGTATCATTTTTAGTAACTAATTTACAAACATATATTCCTTAGATTATCAAGCTGGTAACATAAACTTAACTCGTGGAATTGCTAGTCTTTAAGCTTTGTTAGCCTGTGCGAGATAGTAAGAAGCCAGTGCTTTCAAATATACTGATTGCAAAGTCTTCATACTTTATGTACTCCTCATAAAAGCCCATATAATTTAAATGGTATCATTACCAAATAAAAACATGACTCAATATCAACATAAATAGCTCTTAACTGACTGGAATCTGGATATGGGTGTTAGATAACGTTGATATGTGTGTTAATCAGCGTGGATTATTGATTCGTATAGCATTGTCTCAGATAGAGAAAGAGAGCGAGCATTATGAGCGAGTTCACGAAATGATTCGGTGCATAAATGATATCTGCTTTGTGATGTCGTCTCTCTGCTTCTATCGTATATTTTTAATTTCTGACACTTATTATATATTATTTGATTTTTAATACATAGTGAAATGATTTTTGTTGCTAATAACAAAAAAACATTTGATAAATTTATTGAGATAATTTCAATTTAAATACTCATTAGTGGTCCAGCAACGTTGATTTTGGCATGGTACGGCGAGAGTCAAAAGTAATATTACATGTTGCTTGAGATATAAGAACTTTATTGATCGTTTTTATGATGGTTGAATGGTTGAGCGATGGAAGTTTGAATCGAATACGAGCTTTTGAAAGAGTAATCGAACAATTTTTATAGTATGTCAAACAAGATCTTAAGTTGTTCTTAGAAAACTTTTGTCAATTTTAAGCTCAAAGTTGTTGAAGCTTCGCTACACATTTTTATTTTTTTATGTGAGGAAATGATAGAATAAAAAGAACGTGTTTTTAAATTCAATTTCATGATTTTCTATCATATTCGTTATGAAATAGCCTTTAAAGTGTGAGATATTATGTTTAAAGCCGCTATAAATAAGGAAATTGCGTAGCGTAAAATGAGAAGTGAGTTTAAATATCAACCAATGTTTTGGAAAGCTACTACTAGGACAGAGCGTCTCACGTTGGTTTTACCACGGTATTTACACGCTCTTCTCGACAAAGCTAGATATTAACAGGGTATGATTAATTAGAATAAGAATAA
>JAGVSQ010015597.1:0-10079 GCA_022683975.1 Rhyacophila evoluta
GGTCGCTAACAGTGATCTCACAAATGGAAGTTTACCAGTTTTAAATAATTTAGAAAATTATAAAGACTTACTTTGGCAGCTATTTTTTACGAGAGCTTCAAAAAATCCTACTTTGCATTCGAACCTTCAACTTCCAGTTACAAAGCGCACATAATTAAGCTTTCAGCTAATGTAAAGACAAAAAAAAATAGTCAAAAGGAACGTTTTTACAAGAAGTTAAGTAACATAACGCGCCTTATTTAGATTGTGATTATTTATTCTCTTTCATCTGCTTCCTTTTTCTATCAAAATAATTTTAAGAAAACTTACTATTGGTCGTTGATTATTATTAGTGTATCGTTTATTGTGAAGGTGGTTTTCTAAAATAAAATAATCAAACACTGAAAGTAGATTATATTATATAATAAAATAACTATATACTAGAACTAAAAATGTAATTTAGGAAATTTATAAAGTCGTCCTAAACTATATTTTTATTTAATTTGTATTTATTTTATTGTAATAATTCTGCTCACATATTTTGCCGATAGAGAGCATCGGTTCTATTTTTATCGTTTTATTCCGAATATCAATATAATGCTTCAATAAAATATCCAATATTTGACCCATAACGGCTGACCGTTCAGATAATAAAAACGCAATACAAAAATCATAAAGGCTACCCTATTGTTTTAACTAAACTGGTTTATTCACCCTTATGTTTCTATAAGCAGATCAAAACGATCAAATTTACATCATTGATGGGCGAAGGGAAGCATTGTCCGAAACAAAAACGTCATAAAATGATTTGGGAGATCGTCCTTTTATCTACGAAAGAGAGTTCTTTCGTATAATACGGAGGTAATTTAATAAATTATTCAACCAATTAAGGATACACAAAGATATTATCTATACTAAATGCGGTACTAACTTTGTATAGGGAGAAAGAGTTCGTATTTTATTGAAGATGTATAACAAAAAATATATAAATATTTTTAGTTAAAATAAATGAGTAAATTATTATTATACATTCTTAAAAATCTGGTTAGTAATACTCCTTGCTACTAATTATAATTTCCCTAGAATAGATTAAAACTCATTATTAAATCAAATTTATTTTATTCGTGCCATTAATAAAATTTTATTTCAATACAAGTTCAATGGGTGCATGGAATAATTTTAGTCTTTGGATGATTATTAGTGATCATATTTAATGTTCAAATTAAAACGGTTTACTTAATAAGAGAAGCCATAATAATATGTGAAAAATTGGCGTCACTATTATTAATTATTGGAGTTTCTGAGTTAAATGAAATTTCTGTTTTATAATATATATACGAAATAAGGATATTTTAAAGGTTGAGCTATAACTCTGAAATATCTTTATTTATGAAGTTAATCGTGGTATATTAATAAAAAACTTCTAATTGAACTAACTGTGTCGTAATTTAGATACTAATTTATTAAATATTTGATGGAATGTTAATTTATTATTTAATTAAATATCTAAATTTATTAATTTGCATATTTATTTTTTAATAGCTATAATTAATATTATGGTATCGATTTATGATTTTAATGAAAATCAATATCAAAAATAAATAATTTTAAATACATTACATTCACATGAACCGATATTGGTACCCAGATTTCACCTTTTGACATCATCTCTCAAAGAAACATTGATATAAAAGTAAGATTTATCCTATTATATTTCTAAGTAGCAATATTAAAACAGTGTATCCAGACATTTTTGCTAGGGATTTACCGATAATTTAGAGAAATCACTAAATATTTTTTATATAAATTTACATATTTAAAACATCATAAATTATTAATTCAAAGCATTTCCAACACATAATATATAATAGCAAAGAAAATAAATGGGTTGCATATAAAACATATTAGAAAAAAAACCATTAAAGATAACAAGTTTTAAAATTTATACATGAATACATTTAATGAAAAGAAAGAAAAGAAAACAAAGAGAGCCTGCCTAGTGAGTTAGATAGATCCTATTATAAAAAAATATAAAATAACATGCTACAATCTTATGAGCTCACTCTCGCTCAGGTGGAAAATATCGATAACTAAGGCGATTTCTTAAATATGTATGACATGTGTCGTTTTGTTACGAATGAGAAAATAATTATAGTTATATTATAAATATATTATGGAAGCAAATAATATTATATTGTCAGTAAAACAATAAGTTTTCATAAAAAAAATAACTTCATTTTACAATAAAAATATATCCATACAAAAATATTATTAATTTAAAATCTATAAATTAGTACAACCTGACCTGGATTTTTCAACAACAATCACGAAAACAATATGATATAGTCATAAAGTGGGATAAGTGCGATTATTTACCATGTTTATTATTTGAGGCTTAAGAATAGGATGGAATTGACAGTTTGATTTGACTCCATCAGCCGATATCGTCAGGTCAAGATCTTTGGTCTCCCAAGGGTTCAGGTGACAGAGGTCTTCGGTCGTGAATCGATCACCCCTTATAAAGTCTATAAGCGATGCACAACTTCGATGCAGAATAAATGAAATATATTTATAGCAATACAGACTGTATTGTATATAATAATCAATGAAGATTAGTGGAGAACAAGTTTTATAACTGTTTGAAATGTGTGTTTGGGCAATTATCTGACAACTATATATCGTGTTTCTTCTTTTTACTGATAAAGATTTGTTGATAATCTAATATCTAAAAATACTATTTATAGTAGAACTTCAATATAATCAACTCTAATATAATGGACTTCGATATGATGGACATAATATGAGTAAATCAGTAAAAGTAAAACAGGGCATAATGGTTGGAAGAATTTGTTTGATAATCAAGATGCAGACATTAAGAAGGTCTAAAAGTTTCTGATTTATGTAGGACAGTAAAAACTAATACTGGGGAAGAAGTAATCCAAGAAAATAGTTTGTATTAGTTGATGAAGGTGACCCTGGGTATCACATCATGACTGAAAGTGAAGAGTGGATGAAATTATGGTCATGGAAAATGAGAATGGAAGTGAAAATACCGAGAAAAGGGAAACAACAAGCCGAAAGACAAATTTAACCGATGTAAGATAGCATTTCAACACGCATTGATTACTGATAATGTACTTTAACTATATTTTTTATAAAAATGCATTCGAAAACCATTTTTATAAAATAGACTTTGGCTTCAACGGAGATTCCTTCACCCGCATTAGTCTGTTAAATAAAGGTTTTGTTCTACTATGTAGATCTCTAATTTACGACGTGGATATTTTGTTTTAGAGCAGACAATGTAAAAAAAATCGATTAATTTTGTTACTTGAAGCTCGCAAGCCAGAATTCCTTTCAACTAACTTGACGATAGAGAGGGTAAAGGAAAGTCCATAAGGGGTAAGTTCCGCAAGGGTCGCCTCCATAACTAACATCCAAATTACTTACTTCCCCGACTTTTACTACTGGACGGAATCTTTTACGACTTCTTAACAATGCATAGAACCTTTACAGCCGGACAGAATGAGAACTATAATGCCGGATTAAAGATCACTACATGGCGTTTATTTCAAATAAAGATTTTTGTGACACCAGATGGAGCATATGGATAGTAGCCATTATATAAAAAATCTCAAACACAAAATAATTATGGTGGAACGATTTTTTATCGATATTTTTTCGTGTAATATAATGCCGACTTAATCAGTTTTTGCTTATTCGAAGTAAATTAATTTGTGCTTATAAATAAATTATCAGTTGGTTAAGAAGTTGGCGTCCATATTTTGAAGCAGGAATTAGAGAAGCTGCATTAGAATCCCATAGCTGCTAGAGTTCCTGTTAATGAGAATGACACAGTAAACAGTTAATAGTAAAATTACACTTTGAATTAAGACGTACATTTTGTAGAATTATTATGAGTCAAACGATTACAAATATAAGATTATTTGTAATATAAAAAAGTTGAAATAATTACTGTAATAGACCCTTGAAAATTGTATAACGTATACATATATAGTGTTCAAACAGCCTTAATTAAAATAACTTATTCAAATTGAATGATTTATCAAATTTAATGAAATAACGTTGTAAAACATCATCGACATACTTTGTTAAAAAATATGAAAGCTGATCAAATGCTTCATCTTGAATAGGCCGAAAAAATCGCGTTGATGATGTTAGACATAGTCACAAAGATGACGGAGTACAGCATGGTGATCCTTTGAAAAACGTCAAGAGCTTTTCGCCCCTCTTAATGGCGACCTCGTAATGGGATCTGGCCTCCCGAAGCGGTCTTAAAAACATATAAAAGGGGCAATGAATGTTCCCGCAGTGGATATTGCATAATCACTGTAAGATGCTGGCACTTTCTTCGTGAGACAGGGACGTTGTGTGAATGAAATTAGTTGATATCTTCCATAAAAATAAAATTATATGTATAAATATATACATATATATATATATCTTCTATATATGTACTCCATCCATCCACCCGTCCGTATGCATAGTATTAATAATTAGGCATATCCCGGAACTCTGATATTGAAAAGCAATCTATTTTTTTCCATGAGAATGTCCCAGGATTAAATATAATTTACCTAAAACTGAGAATGCCACACTAGGATTTTTAGTCTATTGGTTATTTCTTAATATGTAGTTTAATTGCATGTAGCCAAATGAATAAACAAGTATTGTTTCGAATTGTTAAGTTCTGGATGGTGCGAATTTTAGTGCTACAATTGCGTGTAAAATTAATATACTTATTTTATAATGAATAGGAAATATAGACGCTCAAAGTGTTTAGTAATCAGTTAATAAATTTATTAAAGTTAAAGTTACAGTTAAAGATAATTTGTCGTTTCATAAAAAAATGTCAAGATTTTAATATTTTCACAGAATTATTTTATTTATCTATTAACATGTTCAATTAATCTTCATTTAATATACAAATAAGTTCAAATATTTAAACTATGTATTATATAAATAGTTCAAATACAACCGGGGAATTGATTGATAGCATGTGTGTGTTTTGATTTAAACTCAATACCAAAGGTATCTGAAAAATCTCGATTACGTTATTTTCAAAATATTTTTCTAAATATACTAAGTGAGCGTTTGAAAAGTGTTGTAAGAAACGTTTGAAAGCACCACTGGAAAACGTTAATGGGTTAGTGGTAAGTCTCACACGCGACTTTCTTCGACTCCATATCCCTTAAGTGTTCAACTAAGATCCACTAAAGTGACTAAATCTCACAAGAAGCCAAATTTTCACGGCCTTTTGTAATTTTGGCCTCCGTACATTTTACTAATTTGTTTTAAAGACGTGTTAAGTTAAGTACCAAAAGCTTTGTGAGAAAGCTTTTATCCAGATGTGAACTTAAAAGGACAAGAGCTAAAGTTTATGTTGAGTTTTGTTTGAGCATTAATTATGATAAGAAGAGTTGTCAACAATGATATAATCATAAAAAATATTAGTATAATAATTTATTATCTATGTATGTATTTTTTAATTTATTATACCTAGTATAGAGAATGTTTCAATTGATATAAATAATTTATTAATACAGTTATTAAGAAATAAAGTAAATAAAAATGCTGTACGTAGAAATTTGGTTTTTTTTTGATACTTTTAAAATAGTTGACAAAATGATAAGTGTGCTAGAAAGTTACATTAAATATAATATAGATAAATTTGGCTACAGTTAATCCTGGCTAGAACTATGGTATTCGTAAAAATATTGAGTATTGTAGGCATTTTCATAGTATGTATATATATATATATAAATATCGACTGTAGAAAAGCAAAAGAATGTAACCCACACAAAATAAATGTAAAAGATGGTCTATATGATTTTAGGCCAAGGTCAATATATTAAATATACATAACCTTGAAGTACACCAATAATTAAAATAGTGATATTTTTACCCAATCTTATAACAATTCAATAAATTAACATGGTGAAAGTCCTTTTTCTTGGTCGCAAATCTTACAGGCCATCCTTTTTAATACCCGATAGTCAAATTTGGACACTTTTCTGGCATTTGCAGCTTATATCTTATAGAACGTGTATTAGGTTGTGATTATCAAAAATAAAGTATTTTGAAACAACTGCGAGTTATATATATCCTTTTGTCTTTACGCGGTCGATGTATAAATAATAAATGTATATTTAAATCTTAAGATTTGAAATTAAAACTTATTACAAGTTAAATGTAATATGATTCATCTTAAATATAAAATTTCCTAACTAATGATCATGAGTATATGTATAATATTGTGTTTCATTTCGCTATAGTATTTTATTACGTCCTCAAAAATTATGTATTTCCATAGTTTAAACAATTTTTCATAATTACTTTTCATATGTTATATTTTATCTAGTAATTAACTCAATGCGAGCTGTGTTGGTGGCTCGACGGCATTCGGTCCGCACCAAGTGTATGTTGTTAGGCGCTTGCATTCTATCGGTGCTGATGTACGGAAGCAAATCTTGGCACAAAAGTTTAGAAGAACCTTATAGTGAGCTTTAAAAACAGAAGCTTACGTCTTATACTGGGAGTGAAGTGGTCTAACTTTGTAAGGAGCTCGGAGATAAAGTAGCGGACGGGGCAGTCCCCTGCTACGCTAAAAGTCATGCAGCGGCGCTAGAACTAGCTAAGGCATGTACTGTAAATGCCTCCGGAGATTCTGGATCCTCCTTCTCTATCTTTTAGACGACCTGTAAGGCTGGTAATATCCACAGGATGTACTCGGTGGAATGAAAAGATGCCGGGATGACCTGGGAGCATGCGTGGTGGCTGGCAAGTGACAGAGAATCTGGATGCATTTTGTAGTGGCCATATGCTTCGCATAGAGAACAGATATGGAGAGAGGGAATATTACTTTTATTGAACCAAAAGCTTGTTAATAATAAATAAATAAAACGAAAAAAATATTAAATAATACCTTTTTGCAATATTCGCTTTGCGGTGTACTAACTTTATTAATCTTTTTAATAAAGGTTAAATCAATTATTTACAACGCGGAGTTAAAATCTTGACCTAACCTAACATATCTTTTATTATAACGGTCGTTTTCAAAAGTGCCGCTTGAGAGGTTGTGCATTTACGACTGACCACTTTATTGATACTAAATAACAAGAGATTAGCTGCCATATCATTTTCACCTCTGTAAACGATATCAGTAGTAAAAGGGTAATGCGACATAAGTATTTTTTGGCATTGTTTTGATGGAAAATTAAGATATAAAAGAACGATACTATATTTTATGTCTTATCATTTGCGTTAAATTGTTATTAAATGTAATACATATCTCACACATTTTTCCATTTTTTTTATACCATGTTCGCTCCCAACATGAAGCATATGGAACTACACAGTGTGAAGATATCCACTCCGAAAAAGAAGTCTATGGATCTCCACAATGTGAAGACGTCTTGACAGATTATGTTTCACGAGAATTGCTTGTCAGATAATTATCCAACCCAATAGGCATCCAGTCCTGCATTTTCAGATTTTTAAAATCCTACAGATGTGGAATCAAACCCACATTTCCTGGATCTTTAAAATATAGATAGACAATTTTCTATTTCGTTATTATTAAATAAATCTTTTCCTTCTCATCATGCATTTTTTTGAGTTTATTTGTTTTATTTACTCACAAATAACATTTTTTTATCTTGAAATACAATTGATAAAAAAATTACGAATGTCATAAGCCGTTGACTACTGGACTTAGCAGTAAAAATTGATACGTACAACGTGCTTGAATTAAACGACATTTTAAATTTTACACCGTTTTTTATTTGCAAAAAAAAAACAGAATTGATATTTTTATATCCTGCCATTAGTAAAAAATTAGTTTAAATTATGAAAATGTACACAATCGAACAACGCGCATACATCATAAAGAACACTTATTTCGAAGTGTAATTATGTAATTTTTATATTATATTATTATAATTTTATTTATATTAAATATTAAATTATATTCAATTTGCTATATGGCATCAATAAAATTCCAGAAAATAATAACACTAATCGATTTGGATTAACGACCTCCAACCTTGGCAACCTTAGCTTACATTAATTATCATGTAAACAGCCATTAAATATTAAATATTAAATTCAGCAATACAAAATAACAAATGTTCGATATGTTTTAATATATATAATTTTATAGGTCTCATATTGTTTGAATTTGGCGTATTTTTATCATTCTTGAAAAACTGAAGACAACTATGAATTTCAATTCATTTTTCGTTACTGGCATATTAGCTTATACAAGTACAGTTCAAAGTGTGAAGTCAATAACATGTTTCAAGATGAAAAGGTTGAGGGGAGACTCAAAGCATTGTTCTGTAGCGGTAATTTTTAAATCGGGTGGAAATTTTCATTTAAATCGGCTTGCTTACGAAATGTTAAATAGCACGGAATTAATGCTTTGACTTCTTCTATTAACTGAATGCAATCTTTGTATGTTGTTTTGCCAAAAACAATGAAAGATTTGTTTGAGGGTAGGTCCACCACACCACCAGATATTGTGCATTTAATATTTTATATCTCTTGAATATCTCTTGAATCCCATATTGATTGAGTTAATAATATGCTGTCTATAATTTCTCGTAAAAATCTGTTAAAATAAATCTTTAAAACGTGAAGATCTATATAATCTGTACTTGAATTGAGTAAATATGTAAAAATAGTATCAATTTATATTGTTTTATGTTATTTCGACATTAAATACAATTCTAGGTTATTTGTATATTGGCAAATTACGTTTCAGATAAAAGCTATTATCTATGTCATTACAAGGTTTTGTATATTTGAAACATAATACTTTAATCGACGGGAATCCATTTAGTTGAAAAAGTATATACTAAAATTTTGATTTAAATTATTTGGAAGGCATAATTTTTTAATAAAATCTTTCTCAAATTTTTGAAAGTTGAAACTCAAAGCTTTTGGTTATAATATTATTAGTATAGAAAAAATAACTCAGTACTTTATAATGAAAACTTTAAATTACTTAAAGATTTTATGATTGAAAAATCCTATTTTTACGAATAATATAATTATTAATGACAGCCTATGTTTGAGTGATACATATGTAATTTATTACCAACGATAAGAAGCTATAACGTACTCCAATATATAGAACCATTGTTTCCTAATATTCTAAAAAAAAAACCTTATTAAACAAAGCAGTGTTTTAAAGATTTCAACTCCTAACTTAAATCAATGAGAACGAAACAAACATTTAATTAAAAATCTACATAATTTCACATTAATTTAGTAACTATGATAGAGTACAAATAAAAATAAACATAATAAAGTATTAAATAAGTTCTGGATACATTATCATTAATGTATAATCGATTTTATGTAATGACGATGACTTTGTTAGGATATCCAATATATTATATATTAATTCTGCAGCAGTATTATATTATATGAGTATTTCTAAATTTCAATGAAGTCAAGACGTGATCGACCATTCTATGATATTATCAAAGTATTTAATAATAATACACTCGTATTGAAAGATAGGTAAAGTCTGTATATTTGGATGGAATCGTCGTCTCTCCCCGTGTGATGAGATGAACGTATTGATTATATTTTAGAGTCGGCGTTACTTAGTAAACATGAAACGTGACGTTATCAGATTTGTCGTAAGCTAATAACATCTTCGGTATGAATCAAAAACCATTGGTGCATCCAAATCATATGGTCCATTCTAAATTTAAAACAATAACACAATTTGATATATCAAACTTCTTTTGAACATGTGTATACACTATCATAACGATTTGACTGTGTTGGAATAAAGGTAAGTACGCGCTCTTTAGTGCTTGAGATAACAAGATTAAATTCTATATCTGCCAAGAATTTAAGACGAGTTTTTAAATACAATAGATTGATTAAATACCTGACAACAGATTCTGGTTAAAAAATTGCTATATTAAGTCTTCACACTATAAAGGTTCATATAGTTACAAAGCGTTATAGCGTAAACGTCTGGCAATCCGATTGTTGGATTTTAAATCTAAAACTGCAGGACTGGATGCCCATTGGGTTGAGTAATTGTCTGACAAACAATT
>JAGVSQ010015598.1:0-10079 GCA_022683975.1 Rhyacophila evoluta
ATTTAAAATCAATTTCCATCAAGCACCATCAGTCGAAAATATTAATTATTTGAACAATTTTAATCTATCCAAAAATCATTTAATTCCATTTTATTTCTCCGTCTTCCAAATCCACTCTCTAAGTGGAGCATAGACATTACACAATGTTTCTAAGAAACGTTATCGTTATTGCAGCATCATGTGGATGGTATTTACAAGCATTACGTAGTGGTGGAATTTCGTTGACGTGAAAAAGACACGACTCGATTTGAGACTTTTTAAGGCTTTCGCGGCACCGATCCAGGTCTACCGTCGCAGCTTCACTCGTGTAAAGCAGATACGTTCTATTTTCTTATTTTCAACTAAATCACACCACCGTATTCGCCGCCATTTATTTACACGAGATTAAACTTATTTGAAATTCAAGTCAGTCAGCTGGTATATATAACATACACACGACTATTTGATAGAATTATTATTCCATAAATAATAATTAATAATATATATTTGAAATCGCATAACGATGTCGAGATTCGATTGAATATTAAAAGCACGATGTTAGGCGTGTTCAATTTTATAAAAATTATACATGTTAAAATGCAACTGGTAATAAATCTTCTCCAAAATTTCACCTGTTTGTAAATATATACGTAGACATCTAGAAGCCTCTTGTGTTGTGCCGTTCCTCATGAACATAAACCAAAATACTCACTCTCAATATACCAATTCATCATAATTATTAAGTAGTTTCTATAAACCGGATTTTACTTCAGTTTTTAGTCGGCATTTAGGTATTAAAATTTGCAAAAAAGCAGGTGTCTATCAAATAAGTGTCGGTGCTATTTATCATTAATTTTTCCGTCAGCTGAAAAGTTTTCCGGTTTCATGAAATGTATTATTTATTGCTGTCATATCAATATAATATATAATGCAATAAAAACCTAATTCAAATTAATTTTGATTTAAATATTATGCAATATGTTATATATTGAATACTAGCTCCATTATCTGGCTTTGCCTGGGATAGATTCAAATTCATTTTTCATTTAAATTAATTTTATTCATCACGTTATTATAAATTTATTTCAATAATTCGCTGCATACAATATGTTAAGTGCCTTTTTGATCATCAGTGATGATGTTAAAAGTTAAAAGTAACATTGTTAAATTAAAAATGATTGTCAAAATAATATATGATAATTTCACGTTGTTAATACTAATAGTTTGGAAGATATTTTTGTGTAAATGATAAAATAGTTAAAACATTTATTGCTTAAATAGTTGTAGGTAAGTATTATAAATATTATACAAATACAACAGAAGTATGAACGATGTAATTGTGTGTTACTAAAAATATTGATTATAATTTTATAACAAATATCATTTGCCATTGTTTAGTAATAATTGTAATAACGGATAATTAACATGATTTATAATAGAAGCGTATATTTAAAAAAAATGTTAATTTGATATTTAATTTAAGTTAAAAAATATTTTTTTTATATTTCAAAGATTTGTCGATAAAGTGATTAAAGTGTAGTGCAATTTTAAATTCTGTATAAGATTCATTTGAAATCAATTTAGTTTCTATGGTCATCGTGTTGACAAAGCAATGAAGCGACGGGAGCTGCCTTTTGAACTTTCAATACCATTATCCACACTTACTCTTAAAATAATGAATTCATGTTACATATAACATAATAAATAAATAAATATAAAATCATTTATTTAAACCACTGAGATCGAATATAATTAATAATAGCACAAATGAAGCTTACGATATTCGTCTAGTCTTATTGTATTCATTACTTGAACAATAATTATTAGTTTATACGCATTTAAATATTGTTTATCGGAAATATTAAGCGCTATTTTTAATTAAATATGATAAATTTATGTAGTTTAATAATATATACTAACGAATGCATAATACATTCTACCTGTAGCCCAATTCAGAAATAATTAATTGATGATAATAAAATCTTTTTGCACTTGAAATTATTATTAAAAAATCTAGTAATCACTTTGTCTTAAAAATATCGGTTATTAATATGTATTTCTTAATACTGTATAAACCGCAATGTACAAACAACATAATTGTATAATTATCATAATGTAGCTTTGCGTGTTTGAGTCCAATTAATATGTTTTAATTGAATTGTACTTGTAATAAATATTTGTCAACGCCGTAAAAATGCCTAATCATCCTAAGTAGTCGATCATAAACTGATTGATCTACATTCAATGACATAAATCACAGGTAAAATAACGAACAATGTCGACGTCAAAATTACATTGTAAGAAATATTTTACGAGTTACTTAATTACCTAAAGTCAAAACTGTAAATCTATCGATAAAAAATATTTGTCTTCAATTTATAACGCACATCCATAATATTAGTTCGACTTCATATTTCAAAGTTTTTGTTTCTTTTTTCTATCGATGTGAAGTTTTAATACAATGCGTGCTATTATGTCCTGCAATTAGTTTCACAGTTGTATTTTTGTAAGTGGACTAAAGGATAATTTACAATATTTCTACCTTCACTTGAATAGTATTGATTTGGTTGGTATTGTAAATCAAAAGAAATGTACGCTACCGAAGACATAATAGTTTTGTTACAATGTGTCATAACTTATGCAGTATATTTTGACATATTTAAGAATTTACCTGTAAACAGTAAACCGCATTTTTAGGACGGGCGATATTGAAATTATTGTATCTTTTGGAGCAATATATCACACGTTCAACACTCCGCTATGTTAATATTGATCTTTACATTTCACTTTCGTAGACTGATAATAGACCGATAGCCATACGCAACAGATGTTTCTTGTTAAGTTTTTAAATATTTACACAGTTTGTTGGCAATACTACTCTTAAATTTAAAACGGTTTTAATTCACACAATAACACTTCCTACTTTCAATACACCAATAATTCAAATATTTAAAACACCACTGAAAATATGTAACTAAACTCATTTAAAAACTACGCATTTATGAAACATCAAAATAATACAAATGTTTTATCAAATCAATACAAAAACACTACCATATCCAATATTACATTCTTATCAGTCAGTTATTCAAACATTTACTTGGATATTGTAAATAGTATAATTATCATATTCAAAAGTAAAAATATATTGCGTTTGATCGTTTGAGACTGATTTAATTTTAACAACGTATTATTATTATAAGGTGTATACTTTGACTATAATTAATTTAAACACAAAGAAAAAGTCTTACATGTATTAATAAATAAAAAAGAACAATGCATATTATCTTTCTGTGATTCTTAGATAAGGCTAAAATGATTTTAGTATACAAAGCAGCCATTACTCTTTTAATGATATATTATATGGGTGCTCTAATTATTGTAATTTTTATAATATCAGAATGTTAATATGTAAGTATAAATTTAAATTATATGTAAGTATTTTTTAAAAAACATGTTACTTTATGAAATATAAAAAAAAGTGTTAGTTGAAACGTACAAGACTAAATGCTACTTTTCCGTTATTACAAACTTGTTAATAGTTCGGAAAATTTGTGCGGGAAAATGTATGATTAACCTGCTCGCCTTCAGAAAAAATTTTAAGTACGCCAAAGTTGTTTTAACTTTCACGGAAATAGTTTTTACATCTGAGATGTTATTTTAGTATGAATATTTTTAAGGATGTTATAATACGCTTTATTACAATAAGGTTAACAATTATTCGTGTAAAATTAATGGTAGATATAGGTTTAGTTTGCTTGTTTATAGAGATGCGGGTGGATTTAAGTTTTTAAGGATTTTTAATCCGAGACGTTGCATACCTGCGTCATCAAGCGATCAGCGCCGGTTCCCTCCTCATCCTTGAACACAATGTCCGTATTATAATTGGGCACTAAGTCTCTGAATCGCGGGTCGGACCGGGTCACCCTCCCCTCGGGGGCTCCTGACGCGGCCGCCGAATTTTCCGACACATTAGGCACATGCTGGGAGAAGACCAGCGGAGTCAATTTGCGGGGTCCCCGCCGCCGGCCTGCGCCCCTACCCGGACCGCAGGCCTCCACAGCGGCGAGGAGAGCCGACATTACCAAAACAACTGCCGCCACTCTCATAACGTCATGAGATTTCGCACCCGCGGCGCATTGCATCCGGCCACCGCGGCAGCCGATTGTTTACTGGAGAGATTGCGGACGCCGGCGTAAGGCGATGCGATAGTCTGTCCCTTCTCGCACAGGCTCTGCCCCCCAGAGGCTGCTGCGCGTCGTGCAGTGCTGAAAACTTTAAGTGGGGGTAGATTGATATCTAGACGCCGCCCGGAAAACGCACTGAAGTATAAACGAATGCTGTGGCAAGAGCTTTAAGCCCATTCGAATAACTTTTATTTGCTATGGCAAATCATAACTAAATTATTTTCCAAAAAAATAAATAATACAAAAAACAACAACCAATAAAAATAGCACACGAAAAAAATATATTTAAAAGTGTTCTCAGATCTAATGTATCAAACATATCGCTTATTTTATAGGGAGATCTTTTAATAAAATTATTTATTTCACGTAATTATTATCAGAAATATTATACAATTTAAGCTAATTATTTAATAATCAATGACTAGAATTAAATACCTTAAATTATTAAAATCAAATAATCATACTATTATTTGTCACGA
The DNA here is from genome assembly GCA_022683975.1 of Rhyacophila evoluta. Classification (NCBI taxonomy): domain Eukaryota; kingdom Metazoa; phylum Arthropoda; class Insecta; order Trichoptera; family Rhyacophilidae; genus Rhyacophila; species Rhyacophila evoluta. The sequence continues at coordinate 4,646 of JAGVSQ010015598.1, forward strand.
ATTTATCAATTTGTTTATATTATATGTTCGCTCCCAACGTGGAGCATATGGATATACACAGTGTGAAGATACCCACCCCGAATTTGGAGTAAATGGATCTCCACGATGTGAAGACGTCTTGACAGATTTTTTTTCACGAGTATCGTTTTTCAGACAAATGTTCAATCTAATAGATATCGTGCGCACTTAGCAATCCGAGGAATGCGATTTCAAGCCAGATTTTTAAAAATATAAAAAAAATCAGGACTGGATGGCTATTGGGTTAAGCAATTGTCTAACAAACAATTCTCATTAAAAATAATCTGTCAAGACGTCTTCACATTGTGGAAATCCATATGCTCCACTCTCGGAGTGGATATTTTCACACTGTGGTCTCACAGTTCTCACATATCTTCACATGGTATACAAGCAAAAGTAAAAAAAAAAAATTATAACAGCAATTTTATTAACAGTTTTTCATGGTTAACTTTGACCCTCCGTGGTTTATATATTTTATCTGAAATGCTGATATTTTGGATTTTCATAATTTTAATGAACATTTAATTAAAAATAATACAATAAAAAGACTTAATTGTTATGTATTGTTTTGCGTACGCTTTATTAATTTACCAACGTTAGTCGTGCATGATAATGGAATATATTATAAACTATTGACAGTTATCGACTGTTTCGAATTTTGATTGTGTTTTTTGTATAGCACAGGATAATGCCAAAAATCTCACACGTTTTTATTTATAAGTATCGACCATACTCAGTAATTCGCCAGGAATATCCTCCAATTAGCACGAATAATCGGAGTTCCACTTCATTTGCAATATTTGATATGGTTATCAAATCTTCGTTTTTTACGAAGTACAAATATATATCTCTTCTGAGAAATTCGATCATATGTTTACCTTTTGATAAGGCGTGATATTTTATTACTAAGAACGATCATGTAAACATTACAAACACCAAATTTTACATGAGTCATCGTTTGTTTTAACTATAAGTAGTTAAACATTTGGATTTTCCTCTGACGAAGCGACGTTTATAAGGGCTGGCCGGAAATTGTATCATTTTTGCAAAATTATATCCGGGCTAAAATAGGTAAATGAAATGTGTAACGATATTATAAATGTATGTGATATATTGATATACTGATCGGCTGTCATTCGTACCACTCACACAGTTGATTTACGCAAATGTGTATCTTTAATCACTAGTGTTTCACACTAATTTGATCTTTTCAGTCATTACATAATACCGATTTGATACGATATAATTATTATTATAACGGTGGATAACGTGATTTCCAGATATAATTCATGAATAGGTTGCCGCACAAACTGTATCTGAGGCTATCAGAAGGACACAAAACCGTATCCCTTACTTACTACTTCTGATGCATTTTTTTTCCATAAAACTAAATTTTATTATACACAGTAATAATCTGGTTTGGTTCTTTAAGCCCAAATAATTATTGGCAGAATTGTTAATATGAAGCAATAAAAAATCTTCTCTAGGAAAAATTTAGATATTCTAATTTAATTATATTTGGGCAAAGCACTCAAATCCGTACAACCATAAAATTAATTAAATGGTTTAGAGCAAAAAGTTAAAAATGGATAATGGGATATCGTCACTTGGTTTATAAAATATCCATGGAAAATGATTTAAAAAAATAAATTTTTAATTAAAAATATGTTTTATACAAGAATATATGCTGCAATTCTATTTTTTTATAATACAGCAATCATATAGTTTTAAAAAAAATCTCAGAGACCTTCATATTTTTACCTGCATGCATTTAAATGACATTTATTTTTCAAATCCTGGACAAACCAGTCATAAAATGACTGTATTTAAGTATTTTAAAAATATGAATAAAGTCAAAGGTAAAGAGGTTTTACTTATGATCAATATATAGTTTATGTTTAATTTAAAACTTTCTTTTTACGTAAATACGATACATTTCTGGGAAATAGATCTTGTTTTCGAGTGTCATCAACATAAGTAGTTTTGAATAATCCATTGCCAACTTTCACTAATGCAGGTACTATCCTGCTTATATCAAGTTGTTATAAAAAGGGTTTGTGGACTATTCTTGTCATTAAATTTAAATAAAGCATTGACAAAATATCTTTTATATTTTAACACACTTTGGAAAAAAAAACTAAAATAACTAACAGTATATGTATATGAGAAGCTTGGGATCAAAAGTGATCACATCCACTTTTTCTTGAACAGAGATAAACACACTTTTCTTGTAAAAACTTATCTCGATCACAAATTAGTCATGTGGCAATTTATTCAGATGTATGTGTTCATATTTAATCACTCTATATTCAAGAATGTTCTGAGTGTGCAGTAATTTTCGCTAAATATTGAAAAAACGTTTGGATTTGGTCGAATTTGATACTAAAACACCGGATTTGATGACAACTGAATAAACTGTCATGGCCGACAAATGCAAGCCCAGTATTGGCTGATTTGGGATTTGGTCATTTATGATACAAAAACTCTACTGGATTTGAGCAGGTTTAATCCCAAGCTCCTCATATATATATTTGAATCACGTCTACTCCAAACATATACACTTTAACAGTGTGAAGAGTTATATTATTAAATTGCTTTTCATAGTAATTGGTTATCCAGCAATTTTATTCGAACCCGTGACCTATGACACAGAAGCGGATGAGTTTTGCAACCAACCACGTGAAGACACTGAATTTAATAATATTAAAATAAAAACAAGAAAATGTGAAAATTTCAGAATGAATTTAGCGGTAGTAAGATTCTGGAAGAATTACTTGCATAATGAATGTCTTGAAACTTTTTTAGTACTTGTAGACTAAAGACTTAGTACTTCAAATTTGTTTTGTGATAGCTATTTGGGTTGTCACAGATGTTCTTGCCAATGGTGTCACAGTTTATTGAGCTGCCCTATATATTTCGTTTTATTGTTCACTTATGGGGTCAGATCAATGGCAATATGGATTTTGTACCCACTCTTCTTGCAATTGCTGTAACACAACTGTTAATTCCGATCATACTATCAAAATAAATAATATTTTACTAAAGCTCACGATAACTGACGTTTAGAATGTTATAGAATAAATTGCTTTCACTAAAACTAGAAATAAGCTTTCAAAACACTATAATAATGGATTTTAAACTTACATAATTATCCGATATACTTGTAGTTTTAGGTGGTTTAATAAACACATATATGTCACACCGTTAAAAACGTCATTTTACATGAAATGTTAACTAAAAGATATATTATATAATAATAATTGTTCTTATTTAATCATTCAATATTTTTCTTATATTTTTAAATAAATTCCAGGTGTGCATATGAATCGTTAATGTCAATTTTAACAATTAGAAAGTGGCAGGTGTCAATTAACTTTCGGGGAAAACCGTCAAACATTGTACCTTTGACCGCAAAAGGTTTAATAAGTATTTATTTTTACGATTATTGACTTGTCGATATTCAATATGAAACAACAATGGGAAGATTAACTATATCGTTATTAAATAAACATCAATGTAAGCTTTATAGACGACAGTTACACCTTAGACTAAGCTATAGACTTACTTAAAGGCTGATAATAAGTGCTTCTAAAGCTCATATTATTAAAATTGCCTCTTTAGCAATACCTCTATACTATTCCTGTCTGTATGGAACAAGAAAATCTCTCAAAGCAGTAGGGATATGATAGTTATTTATAGATCAATTATTGTTTCTCCTGGGAAAATTCTGGCACTTATGAAGAGCGCCTCAAGTTCTTTACGCCACGGTATACGCCTGCATAACGGATGTAGAGACACGGTGGATGGTGGATGCGAAACTAAAAAGATCAATTGTTGGACTTTCGACTTTAAGAATTATCCCCGGTAGTAAAAAATAAACTGAAAATTTTGTATATATCCAAGTATTAAAATATTTTTATAGTAACAGGTATATAAAGTTACGTTGTATAAATGATAAGCTTGAATTTATCCCAGGCTAAGCCGCGTTAGTGATATGAAGGATATATTTCCAAAGATAACTTATTCCACTGTGCCAAAATATGAAGGAAAGCACTTTTAACATGTATTTTATTGTATAGAAGAATCCTATGTAAACCAATAGAAAAATCAGTTTCAAAAACATTGAAAACAAAAATAAGCATTGAAAAACTTCTTATAAGGTTCTCCTTTACGAAAAATACTTGTTCAAAACGTTCTCCTTTAAATTTTGGGATAGTAGAATAATTAATATGAGGATTGAATATCACAATATCTCTCAGTCTTTTTATAATAACTGCCGAGACAAAAGCTTTGCTACCAAATCACACATGGTTTTCGAGAAGGTGAACATTAATACTTACTATTTTCTTCAGATCTTGTTACACACTATTATTTGTGCCTTGTTTACATTTGTAAACTTTCAGCAAGCATTTAACACATTAATCTTTACAGTGAAAAGTTTTATCTTGGCACTTGTTTTTGACTAGAATGACTCGTGTGGCGATTGCTTGATTAATTAGAGTTTCAATCTTATTTTTTTTTAATTGAAAAGTGTTTCCACTTCGTAACTAAGTGTCGCGAGTTAAAATTCAACAATATTATATTTATTTCATAAAATACTGCATTTGAAAATGCATTGACTATTATTTCAGGATATGAATGAAAATATGTAACATTATTAGTAAAATTTGAGTGTTGTAAGTCAATATACCACCCTGACCGATATTATTATTTACATTGGCGTATTAGTCCCAATGTGCATTGTGTTCTTGTCGGGAAAATTTGTTTTGAGATAAGTGCGAGTAGAAAAGATTAGAACGTGTGAAGAACAAAAAAAGAAAAACAGGATGTAGCAATAAAAGATGGCGCTAAAATAAGTTGTGAGAAAAATAATCTAAAAGACATGGAATCACCAGGTATTTTAGTCATAGTTACTTGTTATACCCACCTGCGATGAGCTGTAACCCGATAATCTGGTAAACCTATTTTAAAACATACATGTTATTTTTGATTAGACTATCTAACTACTTGTTATTAATATTGCCATTAATAATGTGAGCAATTAACCCCTTCCCTGCCAGCCACATTTTAAAATTTCGATATTTGAGATGCGGTAAAAAATTACCGATCTGTCAATAAATGGCAGAATATAATTGTTTAAATAAAAGTCGAAATGAATTTTTGATGGACTCATATGATGTTGAAAGTTGCCGAGCTATCTCGTCCGTGGCCTGACAGAACATGCAAAGTTAGGCGAGCTAACTCGTCCATAGCACGCACAGCGTTAAATTGATAGATTGCTTTCACGAAGGTTTGTTATCATCAAATTGTGTATTAAGTACTGCATCATTGATTGTTTTCAAAAAAGCGATAGTTTTTTTTTATACTATGTTCGCTCCCAACATGGAGCATATGGATCTACACAGTGTGAAGATAT
>JAGVSQ010015599.1:0-10078 GCA_022683975.1 Rhyacophila evoluta
TTAAAATCAATTTCCATCAAGCACCATCAGTCGAAAATATTAATTAATTAGTTATCTCTCAGTACATTTTCGTTAAATATAGTAATGAGCTTTTCGATATCATAGCACCAGGATATACTTGATTAAAGAAAACCTAGAACAGATTACATTTCCATTTTTTTCGAGTGTATATTAATTTTGTACTAAAACGTATGTGGATAGCTATATTGCAGTAATAAGTAAAAACACAGTATCTATAATACATAGAGAATTACATGCAAGACACTGTGTTTTTACTTAGCTGGGCAGTTGTTGAGTAATTGAGTAAATCAGTTGTTCGGTTAAATAGGTAGAATTGGTTCTAATTTTTCGGTCCAGTCAAGTGCACCCCGGGACGTTTAATAGTACACATAACCACGTTATGACGTACACATAATACCAAATAAATTCAATTAAAATATTTCGTGAAGTATGTGTGTGCTTTTTTTAATTTGCTGCAAGTGTTCGCGCGATTGGTCGGTCTTTTTCATTCATTTCTTTGAGTGCGGAATGCGCTATTGCGGAAACAACAACGTGATTCATTTCAAAGGATTGTAAAACCGAAGTGAACGCATTCGCCGTGCTGGCGGACAGCCGCTCGCTGCTGCATATGACTGGGTCGGAAAAGCAACGGATACGACCTGCATACCGAATGCGGCTAGACGTACCAGATTTAGACGATACAGTTTCGCCTCACGACGATTGTGTTGGACCGTATTGCGTCAACGCAAACGCATGACGGACGTGTAACTTATATGCATAATAACAACACTGAAATAACTCCCAAGATTTATAAATATACTTTTTTCACAGTGGTGAAATGCATTGAGAGTCGGATTTCACGATGACATGTACATATACCAAAATATAAACTGACTGACTAAGCCAAGAATGTTAACAAATTCTATTTACATATGTAATCCTCCATTGATCTTTTTTAAATGCTCATAACTGGATTACTAAGCAAAAAATAATCAAATTACCTTTTTTTGTAAAGCGTATTGAAATAATAGCCCGGTTTTCGATACGTTTTCTATATGTCCTACATTGAAAGACCGGTCTCGTCCATTAATATATTAATATATATAATTATCCATTAATATATTAATATTAATGTATATATATATTTATATATATATTCAACAGATATGTAGCAGTGCCATCGCCATTGATAAACTGAGATATGTATAAAAATGTATCTAGTATTCAATGTTCAATAGAGACTAGAGACTTCAAGAATAAGACATCCTTCTGAAAATCATTTGCCGAGATAAATACATATTTAAATTCTGAAGATGTGTACATGTATAATATAGCATAGGGCGTGATATAATATGTACGACTCGAGATTTTTAAAAATTCCAAATGTATATTGTTTGATAATATACGAGGTATTATTTTATCATGAGCGATTTTATTTTTTCCATGTTACATAAAAAAAAAAAATGGGAGGAAAATTTGCAAAAAAAGTTGAATGGAAAAAAACTTTTATTTCGTCTCGGAATTTTTACTCGCGACGACGTTGTCGTAAAGCGATAAACCCACAGCCAAGATCAGTCGGCAATATAATCTGATTTATTTGACAGAGACTCAATTAAGTGACTGTTGGCGTTCATATTATGCCGGGATTATCAAAGAGTTTTGCTGTTGGTGCAGTGCGAAGGATTTCACGTGAACTCAGATGTCTATAGACTTAGTTTTATGAGTCTCCTTGCCTCCACTAATGAATAAATACTCGCGTTTTTTCGTAAATTTTTCAAATAACTTACAAGTTTGATAACATAAGAATCATATGCGTCATGCTAAGAATTCGATAACACGTTATAAACATAGGAAAAATATAAATACTTCTGTAAAAAAATGTGTATGATATACAATTGCCAGCCATTTATTGTGAATTCGTTGTAAGATAGAAACCTATATCTCGGACTGTGAGTTGTGATGGTATGTATGATGTATTAATTATTCTGTAAGCAACGTGTGTTTGTTGCACACCGTTATTTCTTTATCATGTATAGTTAGTTTTTTTGGTATCTGTACCATATACAGTCAAATCAGGCAATATCGAATATCAAAATTTCCAGTAAAACAAACAAATCATGACGGATATAACTATTTTACATTCTTTTATAACGAAACAAACGGGTGGTCCAACGAGATTTGGCTGTATGTATATTATGTCATGTGCCTTGCTGACTAGATAGGAAAGTTATCGGTGATCGCAGATTTCAATACCTGCATAAAATAAAAATACATATCGTGGATGGCTTGATTGACTAATGGCTACCAACCAGTTTTTGAAAATAGCATTGATACAGAATAGAGCTGGTGTGGATATTTATATTGAGTGGATAATATCAGTTAATATGCAAAATGTATACTACTTACGACAAATAGTTGGGAAATTATTATTTTAATATCTCAGAAAATATACCAAGAAGCATTTTTTGTATAATATTATACGAGTTATGAAGTCAAGTCATCACAAATCGTAAAAATCTTTCTTACTTCACGGAGTCAAGAGATATAAAGCAGACATCAAAGAGTTATCCACAACATGTCATGCACTTTGCCTGAGAAAACTGGGAGAGCTTCGAGAGGCCCCAAAGGAAAAGAAAGCTTTCCAAACGAGCTTTCCCACAGGCAAATTTAATATACAAACGCGGACCATACACACCGAGATTTTTTATTTAATATCGAATTTCAAGAAAATTTATGCGTCGTTTTAAGCTTTTTATAAATCAGAGATTTTCTCCTAAGGTTTCAAAATTGATGCTTTAATGTCATTTGTAAATCATTGCAGGTAAATGCATTAAATCCCGGAATTAGATTGAGGGTTGTTGTGTTGTTTTATACATAGCCAGTTCTCTAAGCTTTGACCCTCTTTTTCTCTTGCGGTCCATTAACCTTGCTGTTTAGAGACTGCTATCCTAGAGACATGGCCCGCCTAATAGTTTAATTTGATGACCACTTGACTTTTTTTGACCACGGATTTTTAAGAATGCGAAAATTCAGGACTGGATGCCCATCGGGTTGAGTAATTCTCTGATAAAAAAATTCTCGTGAAAAATAATCTGTCAAGTCAACTGTGTAGATCCATATGATCCACTTTGGGAGAAAACATGGTATAAAAAAAATATGCTCTACAATACAAAAAAAGGAAACAAGCAAATTAGTATCATTTAAATAGAATCGGTTGTTGGTTGTTTTTATCAACTTTCGAATGGCATACTCGTATTATAAATATAGTCACCGATACGTTGAGTGTTATTTAAAAAAATAAATATTTTAAGTATTGAATTAAATAATATGTTATAGAAATTTCATTTTGTGAACATAATAAACCATCATCCCGCAGTTTGTGTGCGAGTAATGCGTATCAGTAGTGACTTGTAATTTTATAGTCGAGACTTCTTGCTTTGGTACTCCGCTTTTACGACGTCTCACATCTAAACGTTTTATGATGATGCGTTCGTGAACCCATGATCTGAAGAGGAGCAAACAACAAATCCGTCTGACATCTTCCAAGATTCTTGGAAATATGAAACGAATCATTTTGCGAAATATTATTTGAAGATATGAATCGGTTTTATTATCGACACGAGTAGGGTCGATATTCCAATAAGCAATTATTGACTATAAATGTAGAATGGAGTAAATATAATATAATTGGTAACTGGTAACTGAAAACTGATATCACATGTTTATATGAATCTTTTTATTACTTAAAAATCTCAATATTTATATATCACTACAGCGATAAAATACTGGAACTCTTTTTTGATAGTTGGCTCTGACCCACCGATGTGAATTTTATGATATTAAATAACAAAAAAAAAACAGTTTTTAACATTTTCAGTTAGAATTTTCAATTTATTACAGTAAAATCTCGCTACCCAATACCGAAATAAACGTATTTTCAGTATAATAAACACAATTTGGCGGACTGGAAAGGAGGATACACCTATGTTACATGACTTTTTTACACGAAATTTCAATATAACGAAACAAAACGAATGGTTCCACGAGCTTCTTTATCAGGATTTTACTGTTATGCATTAACTGACGTTTCCAGTAGTTGAATGATCATTATATATATATTCAATTATGTGCATAATAGTTTATTAGTAACGTAGAGGTTGGCAGGCGCGTCTCGCTTCCGGAGACCGTAGATTCGATTCCCACATATGTGAGATTTAAAAATGCAAGACTGGTTGCCCGTTGGTTTGAGCAACTGTCCGACAACCGATTATCGTAAAAAATGATATGCCAAAACATGTCTTCACATTGCGAAGATCCATATACTTCACATCTGAGGCGGCAATCTTCACACTGTGTAAACCCATATTCTCCACTTTCGAAGCGAACATAGTAAACAAAATAAAAAATCTATTCTCGCTAATCTTTTCCCGTTTTTAAACTTAATTTAAAGTAAATTATGACAGTTGAAATTTGTAAATGGATCGTTCTGTGATATGAAATTTTCTTTAATCGTTCAGTATTTTCATGGGATATGTAAACGAATTATGGAATTTAAAAACAATTTTCATCAAGCAACATGAGTTTTTTATAAGTTATAAATAGTTATAATTAACCAAATCAAATAAAAGGATTATACTTTTACAAGACAATATTATACGTTATAACATAAGTAATCACATTGCAGTATTTTTCGTGTATTCATATCACTTATGTTTTGATGTATATTTGCCATTAGCCAATAAGAACGGATCACATTTTAATAATATACTAATATTGCTTTAAAAAAGCGATTCCCTGCTTAGATGTAATAACTCTTCAATAAAGCCTAAATAGATCCACTATAATTCCCCGAGACTAACAACGACGAGTAAGAATTTTAACAGCTTTAAAATTATCACATTTTAATAGTGTTATTGTAATATATTGTGAAATGTTTGCGCTAAAAATAAAGTAACATTTAAGCTGCTGCCAAAGACAACATCGTAAAAACGCATTTGAAATGACGTTTTTAAAAAAATGTAACGTAAAATATTACTACAGTCGTTCACTACAATATAAACGAATGCCGGTGCTTTAAAAATGTATAGAGAATTCCAACGAAATCAATAAGTCAATAACAAAAGAATGTAATTTTCTTGCTAAATTTTTCACACGTCTGTATCGCGGTGGTTGTTGACGATATGCTACATGAAACATTATTCTTGTTTATCGATATTTGTACCATTATTGATAATACAATTATTTTAAGTGCACAGAATTACATGTGAAGCTCCTTTTGTTCCACAATTAAATTGACATGCATGAATCGATTGGTACTGGAGATCGCGGGTTCATGTTCATGTAACATATGTTGCGTGATGGAAATAAATAGTTGTAAAAATGGACTCTACCAAGATAACTACCCGTATTGTGAAGATCTAAGATATTTATAATAATTAAATACACCATCAAAATTATATGATATGTTTTAATCATCTTATATAATAATTAATAAGATAAAGAGAGGAAAGGGTATTTCCAGATAAAGTCATAACTGCTCTAAATAATTAGTTAAAATATATATATATAATATGGAATCTATACAAATTATTATACAATTATTTTGTTACATAATATTGAATAGGCCAGACGCATACGTAACGCATGTATCACGAATCAAACAAAATTAAGTTCGTATTGAGAACGACTTTACGACCGTTGTGTGTGGGGAGCTTAAAGCTGCGTGCCGACCAGACGGCAAATTGAAAGCTCCGCCCACATTGCATAAGCGCTTTTATGCACATCCTGTGGGAAACACTGGCATTATTTAATATGTTAGGTATTTGCTATATAATAATGGTTGGTATCTTCATAATATACAACAAGAATTTTACTTCACTGTTTCGCGGCAACTTCTCATTTTTTAAATATGTATTCCCGTTTCATTTATTATGGGCGACTACGGAAATTAATTCACCATAGTATAAAGTAAATCTTTACAGTTAATTTAAATACATAAAGTCTTTATCAAAAAAATCTTTATCAGTTTCGTTTGTCAAATTAATAAATAATGATTTTATTACAAAATTTAAGTATTTAATTCACGTATACTGTCCAACAATGGTTATTTAGACAGACGGTAAGTTGATACACTGGATGAGCTTTTACTATTGTATTTCTGGTTATAAAAAAAGTTTAGTGCATTTTATTTATATATATTATATTATCTTATATATATACTATGTTCACTCTGAAAGTGGAGCATATGGACCTACACAGTGTTAAGATGTCCGCTACAAATGTGGAATATATTGATCTTCGCAATGAGAAGACATGTATTTCAGAAAAAGTCTTCATACATAGACAATGATTATTTTTCACGAGAATTGGTTGTCGGATAATTGCTCAACCCAATGAGCAACCATTCTGGCGTTTTTGACCCAATTTTTGATGGCGATGTTTGTGAGCGGCGTTATAGCTACGACCTACACGCACAACAGTTATATAAAGCCATTCGTTGCCATTTATATTAAGATCAAGAAACCCCTATGAGTATAAAAAGCATCTGCAAGGATAATATAGTTAAATTCGCCATACTGAACTGCAGTGGGTTGCTTGTCTAGACTTGTTTTCTCCTCTACCATCCGCCACTACTATGCACAACAGCTATGTGGGCCTATACCACGGCGGAACGAACGTGAAGCGCTCTGTAAAGTGCCGGAAGTGTTCCCGGAGCAGCTTTCTATGACTGAAGTTGGCGTGCATTAGAGAATGCGTGATTCCTATTCTAATTTACCACCTCTTGTCTAGCTTTGTTGAGTACAGACCTTATCGCTCACTGTAGGATTTCGAATCAACTTGAGAATCTCCCTTTTAAAAGCTTTTAATTGAGTTGGTTTTTTTCAACTGATACATGTGGACATTCTCAAAGATTGTGATTGGCATCCTGCAATTTGAAATATAAACAAGTAGGAGAGTTTCTATAACTCCGGGCTAAAAAAGCTTTTAGACTGAAATCTACGAGTTCTTGATATCAGAAATTGGGACAATCATGGGCGGAATAGATGTTTTGATGGTTTACCTTGACAAGGATTAGGCCCACTTCGTATTATAACACAACAATCATGATAGATTATATTTGACAACACGGTTAGTAACAAGATTGTTGTAGGTCAAATTATTTACAATATATGTGTCTTAAGATATACTCGATGGGTTTTCTAAAGCAAATAAAATTATGCTTAAGCCAAATAAATTATGTAAATGGTCATAGATAACGAAAACATGCGAACGGATAGTAATGGGGTGATATTATTTCAGGGACGCAACTATCGTAAAACAATATAATTGATCGTATCGGTTAAAGGGTATGATAATAAATCGAACATCCAACGGAAGCAGATGTGCGGGAAACGTTTTCCGCCCAATCTGATTATAAAAAGGTCAGTATGGAAGTGTGAGGAGCAAATTAAAATACGTGACTATAAATTTTCATATCTATCGATTTGAACGAAGTGATAAAAATAAACATGTTTAAAGCTAAAAGCTAACAATATACGTAATCTATGAAGCTTTTTTATGTAAAAGAAATGCCATTAATTTTACTTTACTGGTGTAAAGATTTTTGGCCAGGTATTTAGTGTTTCTTTAGATTACTTCCAGTTTCCAAAAAACTGGGTCCACACTCTCGCTGAGACTAGCCGAAGCAATGCGTATCTGAAAGCATAATACATGTACACATATTACTTCCTTCTTTTTGCATTCGTTGCCTTGCTCGTCGACGCTCGCTCTTGGTTTTCGAGTCTAAAGAGGTGAACTAAAGACAAAACTCTACACTCTCGGTGTTAACGTCGCAGTGATTAGCGGCACTAGAGTGTGTATAATCCCTATTTATTGATATCTTATTATGTTCAATAAGTAATAATACGAGCGAATGATTGATAACTAACAGTAGTTATCAAGTCTTTCTAACTGCATACATGACCCATAAACTCTGATTAGAGAACAATTTCAATGCTAAAACAAATACCCATTTTCTGGTATACAATAAGAAAAACATTATCGATTAAAAAAATTAAAAATGACACTTGGCGTAAAATATAAATATGTATAATTAAAAAATTATTACGCACGATTTACGAAAATATGCAAAATTTTTTGAGCTATTCTTATTGTATATACTTTGATCAGTTTCTAGTATTTTTACAGTTGCAGCTGATAAATTGTAGAGATTTAATTAGTGAAAATAACGTAGTAAAGTATAAAAATAATAAATTTTATTTAATTAATATACGTACAGATTTTGAAACGAAAGAGCAAAATCAATATCATTTTATAATAAATACCCTAGTATAATTAATACTATATCATAATTAGAATCTTTGCTTTTCTATCTTATCCAAAAAAGTCATTAAAATAGATTTAAACACTTAAAAGGCGCGAAAATATTTTTAAATATTATGTTCATAAATGCAACATTTTTGTCATCAGCGATTCTTAATTTTGAACTGGAATACTTTGTGAGTTCGTATATTCTACGTTGGGAGATAAATTTCCAACAGCCGACCCTTGACACCGTGTTCATTGACTGGCGTTTAGGAATTTGACACATTGCATTCGACGCCGGTTGTCAAATTGAATAATATTTTAAACATTTATTAATATATGGATCTTCGTATTGTAACGACAAAATATTCTAAAGGTTTGTTCGCGAAACTGCTTACTGGGAATACTTCGTTCATCTTTGCATTTTTTTTAAATCCCAAAACTGTGGAATTTAAATATACAACCTTCTGCTATGAAGCTGAAATTAAATATTTTTAGAATCGTCATCTTTACACTGTTGAGATTCATATATGCTCAAATATCAGCGGATATGAAGACGTATTTAAGAACTGATAGGACTCTCGACCACGTTGGTCTGTTAAGTTCACGCTGGTTGAAGTTAGTTATTAGTTTGTTTTTCATTCAAAACGACACATATAGACGTGCTTGAAAAAGCTTACTGTGTATCATATTAATATAATTTTAACTGTCCGAGACATATTATTTTTTAAATTCTGTAAAAAATACTCAAAACGCAACGTAAATATTTGCCAAGACTACATTAAATAAACGGGTCTATCATTGTTGTTATATTACAAAATTAGTGATTTCTTTTTAAACACGACTTGAACATGAAATTTCAATATGTCTAAAAAAATATTTCTTCTATTACAATTCTCAAAATGATTTTTGTCTAGCACTTTTTTTAGAATAAGTTTCCGCAAAGAATTGATATTATTCGCAATATTTGAAAGCGTTGAAAAGGCACTGTCTTCTCACGCTCCGGAATGCGTGTTGGTTACGCGGGAAGACTTCAAGTCGCAGGCTCAAGTGGACGACCACTTATTGAGTCTTGTATCCATCGCTTTATTGCACACATCTCGGTGCATTTTGTACTTGAATGCTCATGTAAAGGCGATATTAAAAATATTGTAATGCGTGTAATGTGTGCGTATTATCGGCGGATGCATCGAACGCGAGAGTTCTCAAACTTAATGATAAAAGCTTATGATATATACAACACAAACGCTTTTTTATATATACTGTACATAAAAAAAGTTGATTTGTTGATATTAAAAAGATACTCCATACATAGTTTTCTTGGTGTTTTTGTCCGCTACGTCCGCTCCGTAAGTGGAACATATGCATCTTCATATTAGGCTGAATCTTGATATATTTTGTGTCCAATAACGTCAAGGATTATATTATGTAGCCCAGTGACTTTGATTTTTTTATAATCTTTATGCGCCTGCGTGGCTTAAAGCCGCAAACTGTTGCATTGAAACGCAACCCTTATCAATCCGCCACCAAAGGATAAGTTATGTAAAACTAATTACAATAATATTGTTTTTATTTTATTGATGTAACGTTCTGATATACGTTTTCTCTATTGCTTTTCGTACATGAGATATACTCACATCATTGAGATCACATTCTTCCTTGATGGTCAAACATTTGTAATTATGAAACTTGGAATTGGAAGTACGTTATATATATATTTATTATAACTAGCTGATCAGTACCCGGCGTTGCCCGGGTCCCTTTTTGTTTCGAA
>JAGVSQ010015600.1:0-10077 GCA_022683975.1 Rhyacophila evoluta
TAGATAAATTAATAAAAAATTTATAAAAATTCTTAATTTTTTCACCATATCTCCTTAAAAAGTATATGGATCTACATAGGTGTGATGATGTCTACTCCAAAAGTGTCGTGTATCGATCTCCGAAACGTGAATAAGTATCCTAATAGATTTTTTGACTTAAATATAATAGACTATATAATGGCAAAGCAAAGTAAATAATAAGACAATACATATTTAGATCGTTAAGTAAGCCTTAAAATAATTTATATTTTGAAAAAGAGATAGACTAAATTTAATATGTGGGAGTAATTTTGTTTATTATATGATTTGAAAAATCCTGAGTCAAATAAAAAAGATTTACTTACAGTTTGGATAAGATACGCTAACAGCTTTCACTTCGGCGTCGTATCCAAAGCTCTGGTATGACATATATTTATCACTTGTGACGTCATAGGACAAGATTAATAGTGGAGCAAATCCCCCTTGAGCCAACATTAAGAAGTTGTGACTGTCGTCCACAATTGCACCACAGATGATGTGACAGTCGTCTGTTGTAATTGATTGCAGGAAATCAAACTAAAACAAAACAAAATAAATATGTGATTACATTTACAAAAAAATTATAACTTACAAAGTTTACGATGAGCTGTAAAATAAGATTAAGCTACAGTAATAAAAGTTGTTATATTTTTTAACTACGCGTTATTTTTTATATTGTACGTATAGATTTTTTATTAAAACTTTGATTTATTTTTTAATTACTAAATCCTGTATTTAAAAAGATTATATGTAAACGTAATACGTGGATTTAAGTTGTTTCCATGTCCTATATGCGGTGCTTATTTAGCTATTTATTTCGATTATTGTATGGCTTCAAAGGCAAAAAAGCTTAGATACATACAAATAAACCCTTTGCTTACAAATCAACTGATAACAGATTATCAAAACCGTACAACTTTGACAAATGAGGGTGGTATTTCTACAATGAACTTATTTCATTATGCAAAATCTAAAGAAGAACATTTTGAACTAGTATTTTGTGTATAAAACAAATATATGTTATGTTTTTCAATGTTTGTTTTTGTTTCCAATGTATTTGACATTATTTTCTTTTTTAATGGCGTAAATGCTATATGGTTGTTAAATACAAAAAATATTAGTTAAAAATTCTTCTTTAAATTTTGACATATTGGAATAAGTTCACCTTGGAAATGTACCCCTGAAATCACTGTCACAACTTGGTTTAATTGATTTAAATTTAAATATAATATAAGACTAGTTTCATTATCAAGATGTTTGCCAATATTTTTTTTATTATTGAACGCCAGAGTTATCTAAAATATTTTAATAGTAATAATAAGTTATTGGGGATGCATCTATTTATTTTATGAATTTGTGACTAAGTTTGGAAAACAGTATTAATTTATATTTTTGCAAGTTAATTTTATTGCTGATTTCTTGTTTTTGGTGGAGCTTACATTTTAAACTGTAATTAATGTTAGTCTCTCAAGTCTGAACTGAATTCAAAGTCATTTTTTTACACTTTCCTTGTGAGGTTCGTACAACGAAAACAATGAAATAACAGTATTATACCATCGTAAATTATTTAAAATATGATCACCTTATTTTTATGATTTTTTATGCATACTTGCACGAGTTTTCATGAGCGTATCATAGCCTCATTTATTTGTTATGTATAGAAAACTTATAATTATTAACACAAACTCAATATCAAAAAAATATTATCAATATTTAAACATTGGTGTATTTTTTAAGCCGTACTTGTAAATTTATAAAAATCAACAACGTTAACGTACGTCTGATTAAATTACTTTTCCACAAAATTGTTTATCAACAAATTCCTCGATCAATTAACCGCCCTATTCATATGATTATACGCGATACGCACACTTTGACTGTACTATTCTGCGTTATCCCGTATCACGTACGCGCTTGAGAAAAAATAATATACATCAAAACTACAAACCGTTAGGAATACGCACGCGTCCCAAAAAAATTTGACTACAAGTCGTCACAAGTAGTTTGCGGACGGTTGCATCTATTTTGATAAAATGAGTATGACTAACATTGTATTCATAATCTTGAACAAAAAAAGGTAATTTTTTTTACATCTTCGTAAAATATTGATGTATTGCCATTTCGTTGAAACAACGATTAGTAAATTATTCATATCGACACTGAGTATGAATATTGCATTAAAACAGTTTGGGAACTAACTGTCAACATTGGTTCATTTATCCTGCAGTGGTAGTATTGGCAAAGTAATCAACTCAGCTGATACTGTTTACCGATAATAGTCGTCCAGGCTAAAATAATTTGGACACGGTGATCATGAATATTCAGCGAATTTAATGCGCACACGACGTGTGAAATTGGGAATATCACCAGATTAAATTTAACGATGTCACCATGGTAAATGTTTCGCGGAAATGTCTGAATACGAGGTATTTTATCATATTGATATCGCACAATACACTTTGCATCGGATGTAATTGATTAAGCCCATAAAAGTTGTTATTCTGGAAAAAATTTACGGAAATTCGTGGATATAAACTATTTTCAACGGATTTTCCGAAATTTTGGTTGTGAAATTTTGACTACTTGTAAATTGACTCTCTCCTCGGAAAGTTTGCTGTTGGATTTTGATAATTCAAAAATGCAGGGCGTTTAGCTTGAAGCTCTTATTGGCATCTAAAAAATTAATCGACCAAACAAAAGTTTCGATTAATACAAATGTTAAAAAAACATTCCAGTGATACTGAATTTCTTCCTAATTACTATGACACAAATATTCTCTCGCTGGTTGTTGTTGTTAGCGTACGCGTCTAGCAATCCAGAAAATGCGGGTTTGATTTCCCGAAAAATCTAAAAATGCAGGACTGCCTGCCTATTGAGTTGAGTAATTCCCTGACAACGATTCTCATGTAAAATAATCTGTCAACACGATTTCACATTGCCGAGATCTATGTAATCTAATTTCGAAATGGCCATCTTTACAATGTGTATATCCATGTGCTTAATTTAGCAGTGCACATGGTTTGAAAAAAAAAATATACGGTAGAAAAAAAAACGTAGCCTTCATATAACAAATTTAAAATGAAGCAAAAAACGTATATTTAATGATTTTGGGGTAAAGTTAAATAATTAAATAAGCTTAAGTGAATGAAGATTAAAAAAATAATATTTTCGACTGATGGTGCTTGATGGAAATTGATTTTTAATTCTGAATTATTTAGGTTATTAAGGTTTTTTTTTCATTTTATCTAATATTTAATAGGTTATTTAAGAACGAACATCATAATTGATGTTTTAAAAGTCTTTTCTTTGTTATAGTTTTGCCTTTTCCTTTTTAAGCATAAAACTTAAATTTAGGAACTTATTTGGTACTGGCAACTTATATTCATTTGATAAAATATGTATTAAGCTGTGTACATTATTAAAAAAAACAGAAATTTAAGTCATTTTGTCTTGTAGATAAATATACTATTTAGCATGTCGAATTTAAAAAAAAACATATAGATCCACACAGTTTGAAGATGTTTTCTCGCAAAGTCGAGTAAATGGATCTTTACGATGTAGAGACATGTATAGGCAGATTATTTTTTACAAGAATTGGTTGTCTTACAATTTTTCAACCCATTAGAAGCCATGTCTTTTAAAAAAATCCGCGTTTCCTGGATGCAAGATGCGTACGCTAACCTGTCTTAAAAAAAAAATCATAAAAGTCTAATAAAACTGGTTTTATTTTATTTGAATTAATATCTATTTTAATAAAAACTTTGGCACTGTATATTAAATCAAGTTTCATTAATTTAACCAGGCGTGGACTTTTTTTATGGTATCCACAATCTAAATACTAACATTTACACACATTTCGATCATACCTATTCTAAGTTAACTAAGTAAATAATTATCATAATGACCATCTCAAATAATTTTTCAATAAATGTATACTTCTTTAATAAATTTTATAGTTAAGAATAAAGACTAAATATAAACAATTGTACGATTTATCGGCCACGATTGAAATAATATTAATAAAAATCCAAGCCCAAAACATTCAATAACTTTTATGGTATTACGTTTTTCAATAATCAAATAATCAGAAAATATATGGTATATGTCATGTATGTATTTAAAATTTATATTATGGTCTTAAGAATACAAAAGTCATACTAAATGTTTATTTGATTATTTACAATTTCAATCGCGTTTTACTAAAGATGATAGATGTGGCTTGGACGTCTTCTATTTAACTACAAACAATAATCAATTATAAACTATCACTACATCTACATACTACTGATTTCGAAACTAAAGTAATGGTAGTGCATGAGTTATAGTGATCTTCAAGTGTTAAGTTTATGTATAAAATAATCTATAAATAAAAAAACATATACTCAAATATAAAAGAATAAGAGTTATCTTACATTTTTAAATTCTGTGATAACAGGATTCTGTGGAATTATCTCTTGACTGTAAATAACGAGTAAATCTTTCGGACGGATTTTATTTCCGCGTAAAGTTCTAGATTTTGCTTTGTAATTATTTTTAGGCTCTATAAAATTCCAATGAAAATAATGTTATTGAATACATCAAACATTTTTTTTTTATTAATACACTTATTTCTATTTTGGAACACATACTGATATTTCCAAGAATAAAAATCTGAATATATTTTTTTTTAATAATATTTGACATTTAAATATTAAACGTGAAATAATAAACGGTTTTGTTCATGTTTAACTTTATATACTGGAACAAATATATATTTTTAATTATTTTTTAAAATAAACATGAGAAAAAAAGACAAAAATTTGATTGCATGCATTTTATAATGTAAACTTTTTCCGTTTTTTAATACGAAACCTTTTTTCGAAATATTCTGCTCGTTTTTGTGAATTAAAAATATGTTTTATATTTTTATTATCATATGCAATAATATAATTCAATGAAAGTTTTTGTTAAGTAAACTACGGTATTATATAGCTTATTATCAAAATTTATGATTTAAAATCCACCTTTCTGAAACTTTAAGCCCCCCAAAGAAATTATATCAACACATAATGTGTCCAAATGATTTTTACTCAACAAAGAAATATGCTTTAAAACATATCAAAATTGTATGTAATTATCCAAATGATCGTAATGGCCCGATGTTGCTTTTTTGAAAATTTAACATTGTTCGGAACGTCAACATAAATTATTAGCGTTTAGTTACATAGAGAATTATTTTAGATTGATCATTTTTTTATTCATTGACAATAATTTGACATCAATATAAATTAATGATTTCAAACATAAATCTGTGTGAAATTCATACATTTCTAAAAGTCTTGTTGTTGCTGTTGACTCTTAATAATGAATATATTAAATATTATAAGAAAGAAGTATTTCAAAAATGAACTTATTCCACTATTTCAAAATTTAAAAAAGACCATTTTGAACACGATTTTTTTGTAAAAAATGACTACAAAATATGCCTTTCAATGTTTGTTTTTGTTTTAATATTTGTAATATTGTTATTTTCTTCTAATTTTCATGCCATGTGGTTATTGTATATTCTTTTTTCGTCTAAATATTGGTGTAGTCGAATACCATCTTCATATGATAAATCAAGCATATGTATGCAATTTCGATCAATATTATATTAATTAAAAGTATCATACATTTAATTTAAACAAGTTAATTTAAACTTTTGTGTGTATATATTGTATATTTTGACAAAAGACTATATAAATGAAAATGTTAATGTCTAAGAACACAAAAACATTAAAGACAAATTCTATGGATCATTATGAAATAGTACTTTATTATAAATAATTGCTACGTCTTGGAGAATGTACAATGACACATAATATATCGAATAATTCAAGTATTGAAACATGAAATTTAATTTATTGATACGTACAGTATAATAAATATTATAATGAATTAAATTAATAATTTTGTAACTTACAGTGGCAGTATTTCCGTTGAATCTAAATATAAATGAATCACCAACTTTGACTTGTCGTAGAGAGTCATATGAGTTCCCAATCACCAGATGGGTGCCTTGTTGTGTTTCTATAACCTCAATAGCTTTCGTTCCAAAGCTCGAAATCCTTTGTGTGACTGTGCTTGTGTGCTAAAATAAAAGAAAATTTATTTAAAATGATTTAATAAATATACATAGAAGCCATTTAGCCTGAAGCAGTGATTTATTGTTAATTTCTAAATAAAGACACCTCTACTATATATTGAGGGGCATATTTTTAATGTATCAATACACCCCTCAGTTATAGTGTATTCTATGGCTAAGCTTCCGTACGCGTTTTGGAACCTTATTATGTAGTTTAAAAATTTACAGCCGTAGGATTAAAAAAAAATAAGTCTTTAAACGTAAAAATATAGTCTTGTCTGAAAAAAATATTTGACAAATCTCGTAAAAAATAATCTGTCAGGATGTCTTCACATTGCGGAAATGTATATTTAATACTTCACTTCCGGAGTGGATATCTTCACACTGTGTAAATTCTACTTTAAGAACAAACATGGTATAAGAAGAAGAAGAATATATTAATATGTACATATATTATAAAGAAATGCTATTTTATATAAATATCATATGTATTTATAAATAATAACTAATTACGTGAGTATTAACGTCCCTCTTTGAATTCATATAATGGAAAATATTTAGAAAACCATGAAATGGTTGAAAATCACAAGTATTTTGATATTATTTCTAAAATGATACTTGGCATCTATGATATGTCATTAAGTTATCAGTTAGTTATATATCGTATATAAATTTCATGAAAACCATTAGCCGAACTAAGAAAACGTTTGAAAACTCGAGGAAAATCCACAAATGTATCTATATCGGTTTTCATATTTCATAGTTATTATATTAGTTTATATTAGATATTAATTATACATTTGAAGTGTTATTTGTTATCACATGTTTGAAGCAATACAATTTATCGGTTAATTTTGTAAAAATATTAATGGATAAAATAAACGTGGTTTATCCAAGATAGAATCAAATTCGTTTTTTATTTACTGTTATTAATTTTGTTAAACTTGTTTTTATATTTTTTTAGTCTCTTCTTGAATATTAATAAAGATGGTGAACGATGTTTAGATATCCTTGGTCTTTGACGGAAATTCAGCATAGCAAAATGCCTTTAGAGAGTCTGCTTCTTGCTTGTCTCTTCTTCTGAAATTACAGCAATCTGGAAAGCCGTTAGATACTATCCATAGGATGTAATCAGTGAAACTAAAAGGTGTCGATATGACCCGGGAGGATGCGAGGCAGCTGGCTGGTGACACTAATAATAGTGGTGTATTATTGAGGTTTAATTTCGATGAATTGATGAGATAATATAAATTAGCCCAACGCCGTTGTTCAGAAACAATATGACACAAACCAATTCAAATTACAAACTTACACTATAATTATTGATATATTTTTTTCTATAATTGGATGTGGAACAAACTTTTTATTTGTAAATTTGGAACAAAAAAATAATTTAAAAAGTTGAAATAACGTAAAAATGCTATCTAAAAGAAGTATTTATAATACAACTTATTAAAAATAATGATATTCTAACAGAGATAGTGTTTTAAGACCGAAAGGAGCCGTAGCAGTAAGCGTATCAACATTAAATTGCTTATTTCTACGGTTTTTCAAAATAATTCGGATTGGTCTGTGGCCTAAACTAATCCTCAACTAACAATATTACAAAAATGCGTACCAATTTAAAAAAGCATCAAAAACAGTGAAAATTTTGTAGAGAAAAAAATTCAGCAAATTTTAAATGTAACTTTTGGACACCCAATATATATTTTCGTGTTTAACTCTGTCACTAAGGTGAGAAGTAAAACATTTGTTTATACTGTAATGGAATATATAAAACGATATTGTAACTAATTTCAGAATAATATTGGAACACTTAAACGATAGGCAAAATACAATAAAGGTGTTGATAAGGGATTGACATATAAATTGAATCACCGTCATCATACAGCGAATTGATATAAAAATATCTCAAGGGATCGTAAAGACAGACATAAATTTCGCAATGTCACATATACGTAATAAAAAGTTGCGTCTCCAGATGAAATATACGGAGATAAATAATATTCATCCGATCGTTTCTCACGATTTTTTGCGATGCAGAGTGTTTTTGCCAAGGCTCGAATTGATATCGGTCATGAAACGAGAAAAAAAACGGTGACCTTAAGGTGTTTTTATTAGCGAAACATCATAGATGGATTTACGATACGGTCAAAAATTTAGCGAACGATAAATATTTGTGTGTCAATTGCGATCAATTTCTTGTTGTTACTTCTTGTTCTCATTATTAAATGCCTTTTGGCTAACCACTGTTTTTTATTTTACCATTAATATAAATATTCTGTTTTCTCAGTAAAACTAAAAAGTTAAACTAACCTAAGACTTGTTAGCGTGTGAGTTTTGCATTCGGGGAAATGAAAATTTATTTCCCGTATCTGACAAATTAAAAAAAACTAAATTGGGTGGAGAAA
Organism: Rhyacophila evoluta; assembly: GCA_022683975.1. Lineage (NCBI taxonomy): Eukaryota > Metazoa > Arthropoda > Insecta > Trichoptera > Rhyacophilidae > Rhyacophila > Rhyacophila evoluta. The sequence goes on from JAGVSQ010015600.1 coordinate 8,533, forward strand.
TTGTATTATACAACAATTAATTCTTGAGATAAATAATCTGTCAATACATATTCTCAAATTGCAAAAGTCCATATACTACAGTGTTGGATCGGATATCTTCACATTGTGTATTTCATTATGCTCCATATCCAGAGAAAATATTGAACTTTTTTTTAATGAGTTGCTATTTTTAATTTGCTCTCTTTTTATCTCCGTAGATTTTTTATTTTAAAGCATTGTTTTCAATTTGCGAGTAATTTGATTATATTTTTCCATAATTTGATACTAATAAATATTAGTGACAGATCACGATGTCTGCTTTGAGACAAGAGAGTTAAATATGCGTGCATCTTAAATCTAACAATAACTAATTTCTTGCTTTATTCTTTTTTTTATTATATTCGCTTCAAAAGCAGAGTATTTGAATCTACTCAGTGTGAACATGTCCGCTCTAAAAGTGAAATACGTAAAATAATAAATATATTTACACATTATTGTTCACGAAAAACATTTGTCAGGTAATTGCTCAATCCGGTGTGAATCTTAATCCTGATTTTTAGAATTTTCGCAAATGTGTGAATTAAACCCGCAATCCCCGGATCAAAAACACTCATTCTAACCTCTTAGCAACAGTAGAGATTAAATTCTTATTAAAAAAATTAAAGTTATTTGAAAGTGTTTACAAAATTCAGTACATACCTTACGAAACGAGATAGAATCAAATTTAGAGAAATTAAATAAAGAGAAGAGTTAATCAAGAGTCAACGAAGAGTCATGTTACTGAAATAGTCAACATAGTTATAGTTATAGCGTCAACATAGGCGTTGGATATTTAAATTGAAAAATAAATGGGACAAATATTATTAAAATTTTACGTAAATATATGGTAGCCCAGTCAATATTAACTAAACGACACTTATTAAACGGACTAATTTTACAAAGTGAATCAAATTACACAAAAAAGCCTGTTGGCGATTGATTATCTCCCGGAAACGCCACGACGCCTCACCGTCGAAATGAGAAAATGACATTTGGCCATAGGAAGTTGCGCGGAGTGCCGTTGAACTGGCACAGCTGCCTCCCAAACTAAGTAAAGTGCCTCTCGTAGCATTCGATCTGTGCCAAACCGTAGACGGTCTACGATGTTTCGTAGCTAAAAGCTCAACGTCAGATAAAACGGGCCAATATTTCATGGCCTCTGGCTATAAAATCAATACATGTTTACTCTGAACGTATTTACAACGATATATGTGTGTGATAGTAAACGAAATCTAACGTTGTATAAATATGTTATAAAAATATATATTTTGCGATTACCATTTCAAGGAAAAAATACATTAGAACGATAAAATATGTTAAATGAATACAAAAAACAATGTATTACGTATTATGAAATAATTAAAATAGTATTTTTTTCTTCAGTTAAAATGAATATTTTGAATTTATTTATTTCATTTATACATGTTCTAATATTACAAATTTCACAAACAACACGATGTACATATGGCTATAACGAAAATATTAAAAACATTGAAATATAAAGAAGAAATTAAAAAAATATAATAT
>JAGVSQ010015601.1:0-10075 GCA_022683975.1 Rhyacophila evoluta
ATTTCAGAAAAGTATTGTAGTGACGTAGAGAAGAATTGTGGACAAACGAACAAACGAACATACATATTTTGACTTTTATATATTAGATTCGACCTTTTGAAAAAATAGTTCCCTTTATATGAACGATATATGGTAAACTACCCAGTGAGTTTGCAAAGCAGTACATAGCTTAGAAAAAAATATATTTACGGAGATCGGCCAGCCTGGCCCATCATACAAATGCCACAAATATTCAATGCAGTGAACAGCCATCCCATTATCTGTGAGATATCTATATAATTTTACCTTCATATGAAATAGACTAAAATATCTGTAAGGCATTATGATTTTAAAATTAAAGTATATAAAGTAATATAGAATGATTTCTAGCGGCTCAAAACTAAAATGTAAACAAATAGCAGGCAAAGTGAAGTCTAACTTGCTCAACAAAATGGACAATTATTAACTTATGGTCACGTGTGGAAAAAAACACTATGGTAGTATAAGCAAATATAATAACGTTGCGAATGATATCTAAAAAAAAAATTACAATCAACTATTGTAAATGTCTACTTTTTGTGTTTTATTGCCAAGTGGCTGATAGCTGGGTATTTATTTATCCTAGTACATATTTTATAAGGTATCTGCAAGGAGGATTTATCAAGGCGAATAAATGTATTGAACTAAAGAAATATTGATAAAATTTTATGCGAATTTTGAATTATAATTATAAAGACACCTGTTGAATTATCGAAAATGTGAAAAAAACCTGTTTCAGGTCATTGGTTGGCCATTATGATTTTCCCATATTTCCTAAATGCAAATAAATATTTATAATCGCACACTTTCAATGTCGTATGGTATTTCTCAGCGTGATAATAATGTATGCATATATTATGATTTGCAAATAACTATGACGTGAATTGAGAAAAGTCTGTCTAAATCAGGATTGCCCAAACTTTTGTGCCACGTACCCTTCAATTAGATAATAATAATCCGCAGACCTCGATCCAACCAGAATCCAGCCGAATTTCTGTAGATTTTTACTTCCGTATATTTGTCTAGATTTATGGCGATTTTTCTTTTAATTTTAGATCTCGCACGTCTTGCCTTTTCTACTTTCGTACATTGGAATTCGCCCTAAATTCCAAGACCCGTAGGCGGACCCCTATTATTTTTTTTACATATTTATTTAATACGTTGCAAACATCATGAATTATTAGTTCAACGCATTAACAACATATCATAATAACAAAGAGAATACATTTGTTATATACAAAATATATTATAAGAATATGTTACAACATTTATATATAGATACATTTAACTGTATAAAATATTATATTGTACCACTTCATTCACTGGGTGATATAGAGAATCCTCCCGTCCAAGAAGGGACGTACATGCTTAAATAATTAACCGATTGTTACTAAACATTTTATCCGAAAGTCTTCTAGTAGAGTTAGATGCATCATTTTACTTAGATCCAACATTTGTACCCTACACACATGGAACGCTATATTCGCTATATTTATACTAGTATTCGTAATCATTTTCTTCATATCTATACTCTGTATGCAGATTCGCGATCATATAATTTTAAATATTTGTTTGTATTATAAAGAGAATTTTAACCGGAAACGTCTTTACCGATCGTCATTCCAGTTGATCAAGTACGCCACACGATCAACTAAACCACAGATGATGGTATTATTTTACGCGGAAGAATATTGTATTAAGTAAGTATGCTGTTGAGTTAAATGGTTAGCTACCAAAGATTAAATAAAATAAAATATGTATAATATATTTGATGTTCATGATGGTATCGTATATAACAACTTACGAATGAAAATAATTAATTTCATAGCAAGCGTTATCTTTGAAAAGGGTTTTAAGTATGGGATAGAATTTAGTAAGCGTATATACCCGTAAACTTAACACATTGGTTCTAATCTCTTAGCTACATAAAGATCAATATGTGCCAACATCGAGCGCTTCGGATGCTGAACTTAAATAAATCATTATTTATTATAATAGCGAACAATATTCACAAAGATAATTTGCGTCTTGCTTTTTTAAAATGCCACGCACAATCAATAAGAAAAGCGTAGCCAATACATTTAAAAATAATATCGATGGCTACAATGTAACAAATATGTGATAAGTATTGTCAACTTGAAATATAATTTAGAAAAATATTGCGGAAACGGTAATTTGGTAATTTGTTGGCGTATTGCACAATGAGTTACACAATTAGTCGATAACCAATCCTTTTGAAAATCAATCTGTAAAAACTAATGTGTACACTATTCACATATGCTCTATATGCCATGAAACATGTGTGGGAAATCTCGTATATCATTTGTTTTTTTCAATGTTTTTCAAATCGATTCTCCAATCGCTTGAATAAAAATATGTGGGTGGAAGTATTTTGTATTTACCATGTGAATATGTCATATACATGTATCATGCTTCCTTCAAATATCACTCAGACACGTTTCATCATCTCACGTATAAGCCGACTTTTTAGATGAATTTGATGAATGACTGCAGAGAAATTTTATTTTTACACAATTTTCGAAGGTTTTCCTTGTTCCTACATCACAATGCAAAATAAAAAAAAGCTCATTTTAATAATCAATGATTTTTATTGTGTTTTGGTAGATATTTTTTGCGTAAAATCTTAAAATCATGATGTCTCGTGAGAAAATAAATGTTTCTAAAACCGGACATTGTCGCCAGCTTTCACTGATTTTTTTAATTTAAGCATCTTCTTTTTCGATGGGAATAAATTAACTCTAGCATGTGTCGTTACTAACTCAACTTTCTTTTGAACAACAAATAAGATTGGATTTGTAGGGAGAGATGTTTGTTTGACGCGGTCCCTCAATAATTTATTATATTTATTTAATCGCCAAGGGAAGCCCTATTTAATTTATACACAAATAATATTGTTACAATCTTTATTATATTCTAATTTTTGAGTCATTTGATAACACTGTCACGAAAAAAATGTGAACACAATTAGAAAAAAAATAGCATTGATGTGTCCTATTCGTAGCGTAAGTTTTCCACTTCGACCGACGTTTATATATTGATGAGTCACTTTTCATGTGAATTTAATTGTGTATATTAATTAGCTTAAGAAGTATAACAAATAATTGAAATTTTAGCTGTTTAGATAAAAACATTCTATGTAAAATAAATTTACTATAGTAATAAACAATACACTTATCTTAAGTCGTTCATCTATATAAATAAAATATTTTATGTTTGTTTCACAACTCTAAGCAAGTATAGTATTTTTTAACCATTTCGTCTCCGAATATTGAGACCATGGTGTGAAAACTTAAAATGGCAGATTATTTTAACTAGTATTTATTCTCAGTTAATTGCGTAAGCCGTTAGAGATCGATATCCATTTTTACATAATTACGGAACTTGGACTCGCGAGAGTTAAAGAATTATTCATTATCGAAACATAATAATAACCCATTTATAAATTCTATGACCCAATGATTATATGTAAATACCTATATAATAAACTTATTCGATTTATTATTATTCTACTAAATATATGTTTATTCCGGTAGTCGAGTGGTTAGCGTACGCGCTTCATATCCATATAATGTAAGTTAGATTCCTACATCTGCCGGATTAATCAAAAATGAAATGCAGATGCAGGACTGGATGCCCATTAGATTGAGCAGTTGACTAACAGTCTATTCAAGCGATGAATAACTGTCAATACATCTCGTTACATTACAGAGATGCATATACATACTTCACTTTCGGAACGGAATCTTCACACTGTGTAGATTCATATGCTCCGAATTCATACGTCATGGTGCGGGCACGGTACATATACATACACACGTTTGTTGTTAGTTTTATCTATGATCATACTAAAGCCTATAATATTTTTCTCTATGGTTGATTCTCAGCCAAATACTTATTAAAATATACACGAGTGTTTTACCATCATATTTATGTTAATCAATATAAATATAGTTATTTTTTTGTATATTTTTCCTTAGGCGTTTACTAACAATATTTTTTTAATGTATAAAATACACCTGAGAATTGATGTTATTTTTAAAAGGTTTCCAATACAAGTAATAATATCTATTGAATGGATTTTCACTTCATGGTCAACTAGATTTAGAGTCACTTTTCTCGGATAAATTTATTCTGTTTTTTTGAAATATATAATTATGCAAAACTTACGTTTTCATTGAAAAAAAACCCATCGCGTTAACAAATGTATTTGTTATTTAAGAATGATATGAGATAAAAATAAATAAAATATACGTTTTTTGGTATTTTTAAATATTGGACTTTGGATATTAGGGATTATTCAAAAAAATTAAAAATGGTAATGTCGAATAGAATTTCAATTTACTAAAAATATAAAAAATATGTATAGAATTCTACTGTTAATATTACTATAATAGCATTTTTAATTTTAAATAAATCTTGGAATTATTCTTATTAGTTACAGGTTAATCAATTGATTTGCAGTTCGGCTTACCAAAAGTTTGTAAGAATAACTAATCATGTGTTCTTTCTAACACTGATTTTCAAATGCATTAGTTATTGATGCATATTTATAAATGATTTCTAAATAAAATTTAATAACATCGGTGCTGGAACTGACTTGGATATATGTGGACTGACGTGGATGCCTCCGAAAAACCTGAGTCCAGCTGGTCTCTTCTTTCAAACGGTGGAATTATGGTGTTCTGAAGCTGTAAAGCTGTCTGATGTATTTACTTAATAATGAATGCTGATATGAGTCCTGGAGGCAACATATTGAGGCAGCCATATTCTCCATAATAATGGATGCACAGAAGAGATTATTACTCGTATTGTTTACAGTTCATATTGCTTTTCGTTATAAAACTGATAAATAATAACGGTTAAACATAAAAAAAAATCGGCAAAATTTAATACCATTATTTTGAAAAAAAAGAATCGTGTTAAATGTTCAAACTATTTTCCAGCCAAATCGCACCGTTTATTAAGTGATAATTTTTGCACTTATATTGTTATATTCGCTGCATTTTTTGTGGCCATAACAATGAAACGTACGTCTAAATTAGGGGTACCTAACCTTTTTTGCTGATGGTCATTTGCTTTATTATACAAATCTTTTCTACATTTATGTTATTGATGGTTAATCTGCATATTAGCTAACTCCAGCTATGGTCGAAAAACTGACTTTGATGTCTTTCAACTTCAATTTTTCTATCGCACACAGAACGCACAAAATTCACAAAAAATGAAAAACATAAAATCACCCGCACACAACAACCAACTCCATGTAGTAACAAGAAGTTTTGTTTTGTTGGTCATGACAATTTTAAAGAAATTGAGTTGGCTAGTGTGCAGATAAAGCCATCAATATTTATTAGAGCATACGTGTCAGTCACTGTATATATTCGTATGTATCCATGAATGTCTATCTTGTACTAGACATTCATGATTTATCCAAAAATATCACTTAAACTATAATTCACTTAATATAAATGTATTTTCATATACTAAAATCACTAGATTTATCGAATTTAGTCCCAACTTGTAGCGTCAAAATGGTTTCGCCGAACTTGTATGGCTCACAGACTGAACTTTTCCTACCTTTGAGATTTATAGTATAATAATAATGAATTTAAGAAAGCGAATCATTTTTTTCAGCACAGTATTTATAGAAACAACTTCAAAATATCGCCTTTTATTAATATTAGTTTCCTGCATACAATTTATCATAAATACAACTCGAATAAAAAAATGAGACGTACGCATATATTTTATTGTTTATTAGTTGTATTATAAGATCTTTCGAAACAAGATTAAAACTGTCCAAAATCCAAACAGCTTCTTTTCGTATGTATGTCCCAAAATAAAATTGAATAAGCGGTGCTCTTTTATATACCATTAATTTTGTTATTATACCGATTTGTAGATACATTCCTGAATACACAAATGATGAGGGAAAAATATAATCATTGTTTGAAAGTAATTTTTGGTAAAAATGAAAATGATTTCTTATGCCCCCGAGGCACAGATATAAAATTTGGACACACGTAACTTGTACTCATTTGTGAATAGCTTTATAAATTTTATGACTATTACACAATGAGATGCATTTTACAATTCTCGTAAGGTCACTAGCGCCCTTATAAAAAAACCATTATAATTTTCACAAGCACATTTTACAAATATGAATTTCAAATTCAATCGACTTAATAAATTAGATGTTTTATATAATTTTTCTGTTTATTGATTAGCTGCTAAAAGACAAGTTTAATGATTAATAAATTCAACGTATGATTTGTAAACATATCGATAGTAGAAAGACAAAAAGACGTAGCCCTCAGTTTTTTTAAAATAGCTGTTTTTCAATATTCACAATATATACAACTTAACACATTCTATTAAGACAATGCATGCTGGAAATGTTGAATTGTTTTATAAGTTTCGCGCTTAAATTTGAAAAAAAGGATAGCCTGTGAAATTTTCGACCACGGAAAAGGACCATCACCGGATAAATTTTATCGGATTTTCTTAAACAACTCATTAAACTAATATTAGACTGGGTAAATAATATACCAGCTTAAGTCTTTGGGCGCTTTAAGGTTATTTCCATTTTATATGTTGACTTTGGCGGAAATCATTAAGCAAACGTTTTTTGTGCCTAGTAAAAATTGTTTTGTGCAGGTTACGTCCTTTTGTTTTTCTACAGTTGATATAGTGATACTATCGGTACCACTTTCGATTCAAAATAAATATGCATTTTAATGAACAGTTAATGACATGTTTATGTTGGGCTTGCCGTCAGGTGGCTTTATAACGATATTGACAAAAATATTATAGAGTATCCTACAAATATTTCGCATGTGACCCACTGTCACAAGCTGGACCTATTGATACTCGATCTTGCTCTAAAAGAAAGTTGAAATTTTATATTAAAATTAGCATACTCAAAAATATAATATCTATGCAAATAAGTTAATACATGATAAAACTTTTGTATTATAGGTGGACGGCGCAAATTAAATATAAATTTAAAGATCAAATAAAATATCATCACATCGTATACGTCACCGAACGATTCTAATCAAAAAGTCCTTAATTATGAATGAAATACTAAAATCTATTTTTTCTCTTTTAATTCATTTTATCTTTCGCTGAGTAGTTTCACAGTCCTGCAAACGTCACAATATCACCTGTAAAATGTGATGTAGTTTTTTATAGTTTAATTAATTTATTTAGCACAGTAAGAACTTTACAGAATACAGATTGAAACTGCTGCTCTCAAGAATAATGTTGAATACTGTTTAAATTTAACACTATAAAATTAGTGGATATTGGATTAATATAATAAGTCTGTGGCATAATAATTCTTTCTTGTTTTGATTAAATATGAAGTAAATTATGGTGAAATAATTTGTATACAACTATTTGTAGTGTATGTGTTAAGAAATACTAAGTGATTCGCTTTTATAATTGTATTACGATGTTGTATTTTTCCGAGCTTCTCTATAGTTTTATGCTGTTAATATCTCAATAACATCGTATGAGATTGGGTAATGTAACTAACTGCAAGAGCGACCAAATTCACCCAGTATAAACGAAGCTCAACAAAAGATTATATATTATTTTTTTCCTACCTCTTACTAACTGAAACCATATGGAGCCCGCTGTCGGTGCTCACAGTTTCCTGACTAAATCTGTCTAGGGTGTGTACCGAGTAGTTCAGTTATTTCCCTTTCCCTCATGTAAGCTATCTGATAGTCCTGCTATAAATATATCAATGCTGAAGGCGTTTCGGGGGGAAAGCAATTAAGAAAGAGCAAAAATTAAGCAAAAAGATTATACACTATAATCGCTTGTTTACATGGTTTTGAAGTCATATTGCACTTATTGTAATTTTATATGTGCTAATTTTTATACTATGGAACAGAAAATAGAAGATTAAAAACGAACGTCAAAATAAATTTGAACTGTTCGGTTTCTCTGATAGATTTTCTTAATTCTAAAAAATGGACACAATTATATTTTAAATGAAATTAACAACATCCGTGAACAATATCCTTGATTAAATATTCCTTACGTTACGGTCAATTTATATAGCTTTTACGAATTAAATTAACACACAAACTTCAATTTCACTATATTAATTCGTATTTGCATGTTTTTTTATTGTTGTATATTTTATACGTTTTCTCTATTTTTATAACTAAATCTTAAAATTAAATAACAAATACTATCATTTTTTGAGTTATAAAACAGTATTTACACGATTTAGTAATTCAAGTTTGTAATATATATATACAGAGGGTTTTGAGTATCTTATTTTTGATATTTTGAGTTTATACATTAATTGTAATCAGATTTTTGCAATATGGAAATTATTAAACTGTTTTTTCATTATACTGGCAATATTACAATACTAGCTGATAGATAAACGGTAATATATGTATTAAAGTACTGTAATTAAAGCCATAAAAAGATATTTCTTGACTCACGGGACATCGACTTACCTGAATTTGCAGTTATACGATTTTCGAGTAGCCAAGCCACAGATAAAATAAAATTCAGTCTGAATATAAACCACGCGAGCTAAAAAAATAAGAATTTATAATCCTGTGGAAGGAAGTAGCATTGTAATACTGCGCTTGAGCAATAAATTATAATTTTATGAAAACAGTTACACATTACGTGACATCGGAGATGTTTGACATACGTGAAAACCTTTAGAACGAATAAGTCACGTAACTAAAGGATTAATTGTAAAAATTTAAGCATTATTATGAGGATTTACATTATACGACATCCACTTATTGTAGATACTTTGTTCTACTAAGAATCACAATGCAGTTTCATATATTGCAGTTTATTCTTCAGATACTCAAATCAAATAACTTCAGAGATCAATATTTTATCTATTTTCTTGATCAATATACCAAAATTACGACATCGATATTTGCAATAATTTTTTCGGCAATGTATGGCCTACCGAAGTCTAATTGCTTGAAATAGTGGTAATGTAATGCAAAGAATTTATATAAACTATTTTGAAACATACACGAGTATTTTTTGACCTTGAACTTATAATTTTGTCAAGTAATATCGGTTTTGGAAAGTCTATTGCGTTGTTTTTGATAATATTAAATATATATATATAAATATAGAATAACAATCTCATTATTTTTCGCCGTATCGCATACTCTTGTAATATACAACATACTGGTTTTCTACTTTTTTCAATAGTATCAACTTTTAATTTTATAAAGAAATACTTATTAATAATTCCTGCCCAATTCATCAGTATACGTTACAATACAGAAGGTATTTATGTCGTACATATTATTTTAATTTAGTTGATATTCTTATTATATTTTTCTCCTCGTTATATTTATTAAAATAAAGAATAAAAAACTCATTCAAAATAAGACGTAGATTAGTCCACTGCTTAACAACTGTCATAAATTGACAGGCATTATCATGAACAATGTATGTAGGTTCAGATTTGGAGTATACATGTGCAGAGTTCTGAACTAGAGCATAATCTCTATGGTTCACTTTCGTTTTCGGCTTTTATGAATACAACTATTTTAGTTCTCATTCTAAGACAATATTTTGATGACTATAATAGACAACACGTATTATATATTTGTTAAATTGTTCAGGAAGACCAACAATCCTTATAATAAAATAGTTATTGGGGCATTAAAGACAATAAAATACACTTTCACTTCAAAGAATTGAAATATTTTTTTGTATCTAATTTATTAAGTTTTTTTTTTTAACCATGTTCGCTCCCAAACCGGAGCATATGGATCTACACAGTATGAAGATATCAACTACGAGTTGAGTATATGGATCTCCGTAACGTGAAGACGTTTTGACAGTTTTTCTTTTACAAGAATCGTTTGTCAAACAATTGCCCAACCCAATGGGAATGGGTCTTAATGGTCAATAATTAAGATACTTTTAACTAACTTTTCATAGATACAATTTAAATACTTAACTAAGTAATTAATATTCTTGACTGATGGTGCTTGATGGAAATTGATTTTAAATTCTAAATTAT
>JAGVSQ010015602.1:0-10075 GCA_022683975.1 Rhyacophila evoluta
TTATTTTTCTCTACTATTCGATTTTTCCAAAGAGTTATTTTTTTCCGAAATCCTGATATTTGTCAGTGGATGTCAAAAAAAATCGTTTTTACCTTGATTACTTCTGATGATTTTTTTCGCGGTGCACCGGTTAAGAACCACTGATCTAGACTGATATTGCCAACGTTTTATTGAATTCAATTCTTCATTAATGTTTCAAACTAAGAAAGTTAACACAACTTTTGGCTAATATTTTTTCAACCATAAAGTAAATTTCAATTACACGTAAAAGTTAAAAATACAAAATTCAAAATATTCCCGTAGAAAGAAAAGAAGCTTAAAAATTTTCAGAATACTCAAAAATTGTAAAATAACTCAGCTTAACAAAGTTTTATTAGTTATTTATCAAATCGTATTAGCAACTAATTTAGATTATGTTTGATCCTGAATATTTCCGCATCTTTTTGCCCATTGTGATAGATCTCATTGCTCATTATATGTCTTTTAGATATTCATATACATATTATTTATATCGAAAATTACTAATGTTTCATATTTTGGTGTTTTTTATGATGCGTCTTTATAGTATAATTTATTTTATAAAAATAATGCTTTTCTAGTCACGAATGTAGTTTTTCGATTATTATAGAATATTGCTGAATAAATCATTTTGCATTCTGAAATTTGTATGGTTGGTTTTATTTATTCCTAAACTTTTAGTTAATGTATCTCTCCACTAAAACATACTAAGAACCCTGCTCAATCTCCATCCATATTGTTTCATACTTATATTTATTTCTTACCAGTACATATTTTAAAACTATGTCTGTTTCAAGACATGGATCTTAATAATCTCCACATTGTAAAGATAGTTGTAAGGTTTAGCACAATCCTCTTCTTGATATTCAACGACTTGCTAGCTTGAAAAAATCTATGTGTTTGCATGTATTTATATATACTTATTAATTTTATTGCATTACATAAAGGGGTCCTAACAATTTTGGCACCCAGTATAACAAATATATGTGTCAAATGCACCTTGGATGTGACCCAATACTGTAAGCTATTTGTAGAATGTTGTTTTTGTTATTTTACATGTTATTCACTGGGAATTTGGATTCTTCAAACTGGAATTCAAATAATTTCATTGAGGACTTCAATTCATTATATTGTAGTGAAAAATTGTGATGATTGGATAAATAAAAAAATCATATGGATACTATAAAATATATATAATATATATCCTTGATACATTTACAATAAATCATTATGTGAGATAATATATTATCATCATTAAAATATATATGTATAATATAAATTTAATCTTGGCTTTATGGTTTAGCATATAAAACTATATCTCTCATTACACAGCCTGTATTCATCGCAGAATGGTTATTGATAAAAATTAACACAAAAAGGCTACATTGTTTACAGCAGCAGTGAGACTAATTAATAAAAAAACTTAAACCTCAAAACAATGTTAATGAAAATCTAACTGTACACAAAATATTTAGAGGTAGATTAAACCTTGCCAAGACATTACAAAATTACATGATAAAAAAACGTCATTGAAACGTACATAATGAAACAATATGGCCACAATCCAATGAGCATCAAGTAAGAAGAGACTTCCATAAATAATCAAACCATGTTTGAATACTTATATATCTGAACTAGATGCTGATTAAAGAAGTATATCCAAATCAGTTACGATAGTGGCAGCTATATTGTCATGTGTGTGTTTTTATATGACACAACTACATCCAATAATAGTGGTTTCTATGGTAACAATTTGTCTCACTCTCAATTTCAATGTATTTATAAAACCTATTCTGTGCCATTGCCTGATCTTTAAATTATTTATATTCAATCAGAAAAATTGTTGTTTTTTATTTTACATTTTACAGTTATTTGACGTTCATTTTTTGATAACACTTGAATGTTTGATTGTAATTTGGTTTAAGACATGTTGTAATAGTTACCATTCTAGCATGTATTATTGAATAAATAAAATTAAGAGAAAAACCTTCATAGCCACCAAGACTAAAAACAACTACATTAAGATGTGGTAAGTCAAAACCAAATGTTAAAGTATAGCATGTTTTGGTATTTAATGAAAGAAACTGATTGATTGTATAACGAATTCATAGTAATGAGTAGTAAAAAAATTTAAAAAGGCAATCTTCAATTGAAACAAAAAAATCAGTCATGGCAATTACACAAATTAGGTTTAGATAACACACACTTTAGAATCAATAAGGTGAAATAGTTACAATTATAAGTAATCACCGAACTGCATTAATTATTTGACACAGCCAGTTGTGTAAATATAATGTTATATGATATCTGTATAATTAATAAATTCGGTAAATACAAGACATGTAAGAATATTAGAATATTAATTGATTTTAACACTGAAGATATTGAAATATAACATAACAATGGATATTTAAATTGTTATTTCAAAATCTTAACAATTCTAGTGCCATTATGAGAACTTTATTTTCTGTTAATTTAGTAACACACAGTGAAGTCATAAATGCCATTCACATCCACAGTGCAGTTGGATTAAAATTCACATACTGCTAAAGAATACAATTAACACGTGAAAACTATATTTGTAAAAAATCTATAAGAACCACTACAATATGGTGGTCCATCTTTTTAATATATAAACTCTACATTAATATGAGATTAATTGACAAACGTTAGTTTTGATTTTATTATATAGAATCATCTAAGAAGCTCATATGCTTAGTTAGAGTTACACAGATATACAAACAGTTATTTTAGAATATATTACTGATCTCCCTTAAGATGTCATTACAGAATGATTTTAAGATAAAAAATCAAACATTTTAGAAATCAAATAGATATAACATAAATTAACAGGGTTTTTAAAACAATATTCTTCTATTCCATTTGAATGAAAATCATAGAAAATTTAATACCATACATTTTTCAAAATAAAAATAATCCTGGAGAATGGTTGTGGTTTGGATACATTTCATTTGAACTGTAACTATTTCACCCAGAATCATAATATATATCTTATCATTGAATTTGTAGATATATAAAAATGTGAATACCATATAAACTATACCAAACTCCTTATATGTACACAGTAAGCAATTCCACTGTCCAATTTCAAAACCTAGTTACTATTTTTTTTTTTTTTTGAAACTTCGTCATTACTGTGTTATAATTCGAACACAATCAAAATTTTGTATAAAATCATTGTCTGCGATTGCCAACTTTTCAAAAATTGTTGGTAGAGCATTTTCTAGACATGAATATGTTTTTTGATCGGCCTGAACATTTTAAGTTGAGACACTTATTAGTTTTTGAAATTGGACAGACAAATTTTGTCAAACATTTTAGGTTTATGACCCATCACTACAAAATCTGCAATACTGTAAAAGTTGAAAAATTTATAAATTATAATAATGAGAATTGATGAATCAGGTGTATAGTTACTAATATACATAGGCAACAAATCGAGCAGACCGTGGTTGATACTATAATTAACAAATAATTATATTATTAAGTGGCCAAAATGTTTGTTTAAAATAAAAAAATTGTTGTAAGCCATACTGCAAACATTATCCTGCATTTTTATTAATTTTCAGTAAATTTTTATCATTATGAAAATAAAGAAAAAAATGTCTTGAATAAATTGATATTTAAAATATTGTGATCATAATGAAAAATAGTATGCCCAAAGATAATACTAAATGAATGGTTACTAGAACAAGGCATACACTGGAGTGATTATAGTAGACTCCCGCATAACGCGTTCAATACATTACGCAGTGTATGATTTTGTGATCTACAGTATAATCTCAATACAACAAACCGGATAAAACGGACAAAACATTCGTAAAGAGGTAAGTAAAGTGCTAACATTAGAAAATGGTTAGAAGAATTTGTTTGAGTTGCATATATAGATTTAGAAGTTCCCGATTTATGTAGCTCAGTATAAAATAATGCTGGAGAAGTAGTTGGGGAAGACATTTTTATAAAAATGCATTTGGAAAACCATTTTACATAACATACTTAACGGCTTTAATGTACACCTCCTCAACTGCATTAGTCCATTATATCGAGGTTCTACTGTACTAATGCTATGCACTGATTCGTTGCAAATTTTTTATTTTTTATTTTAGCAATGATAATCATATCACTATGTTAAGTAGACTGTCAAAAAAAAAAAAACAGTTACATAATAGAAAGAATTGGTAGTGATGGAAACAACAATGTCATATTAAAACAGTTATCACAGTATATTTGTTGCGTTGTAGGAACTCGTGTTATATGAAAGTCTACTGCATTTGGATATTGAGAATGATAATTTTCGAGTTAAGTAGTTTAATAATTAACCAACAAGAGTAAAAAAAACTAACAAATCGGTTCATTTTATTATGAGAAATAAATACAATATTGTTTTGTAGATAGTGTGTGCGAAAAATAAGATATTTTACTATACGGAAATAATATGTTTCAAAAAAATGTAGAGAAATGTTAATATAATGTAGAGTTATTGACCCGCAATAATTATTAGCATTATAATCTAATGTTTTAAGTGCAAAAACTTAAATTCAAAATTACACTGCAGAATAGAAATTAAAATAAAATCTTACTGATTAATCATTTTATATAATAGATAATCTAGTTCTATCCGTCTGGCGGTTTTAGATTTAAAATATTTCATACATACATGTATAGTGACACTTACAGGTTACAAGATTAATACAATAAATTCTAACTTAATCTAAACATTTTTGGTCTGTCAAATGACTGCAACCATATATTGATCACCAAATATGATTATTTGGATTCTTAGTATTATACTGTAGAAGTTCACAACTTTTACGTACGATATATATTGCAAATATATGGCATCATCAAATTGAGAATTTTTATTTTTGTTTATGATAGGTTGAAGTGCAAGAATAGATATTTTTTTATATTAAGTTAACACTTACCAAGTACAAATTTTATAAAATAAGCAGTTGAATTGATAAAATCTTTTTCAAAATATTCACTACATTTTATAGACTTCTAGATAATTAATAAATACATTTTGAGTTTATAATGTATAAATATGATTGGAATTCTGGTAAACGAAACCAAATCAAATCTAGTGAATTGAGCCGTGACATATTTTGCCAATTATACCGATTGATTCTAAGCTAATTCAAAATCTTTTTAATGTGAATTGTTTTTCATCCTCTCTTTGTTAAATTTAGAAGATATTATTAAAATGTAGAATGGTGATATTTTGTCCATTTCAACACTAAATTATTCATCCATGGTTATTTGTGTTCTCTTGGTGTCAGGGCATCATATATTATATACATCTAACAATTTCAGTTGGGAAAATTTAATATTTTTATTCTGATTTTCAGAAGATGAACACGGCACAGATTGCTTAACTGCATCAAATTTTTCACTCTTAAATGCATACAATTTGACTTACGCAGAAGATCTCATTCAAGTTCACTGTGCCATTAGTCAGAGGTACATAGGATTATTTTAGTGATTTATTAAGTGAATGTGATAAAAAAAACGATGTATATTTTTGATTTGATATTGATATTAAAAACAATTAAACAGAAACAATCAGGATGGAAGTTATGATTTATTTTAAGCATATTGAAAATAATAACTAGAGTTATAATGTTGTATTAATTATATGAAATTTATCACTTATAATTATAATATTTAAATGACAATTTTAACACTATGAAATATAAATCTTCAATACATAGTCTTTTATTTAATTTCGACAATAATATATCAGAAATCTTTACATCATAATGAATGCGACAATATATACTTTTTTGCTCATATAGTAGCAATGCAGACAGCTAGCGGTGGACCAATTATAATGGTCAATTTTTATACTACATTCAATTTTGAGAGATTTTTTACCCTCACGCTATGTCAACATACATATTGCATCTTCGCAGATGACTCATTACAACTTTTTAAGTGTTATGTAATTACAATTCAATGTGAATTCGACCATCTTTTTAGGAACCTACCTTTTTTCAGTGCCGTGCCACAAACATGAGCTTAGATTGCCTAATATTTTATATAATATTACATTATCACTATGTTTTTGCAGCAGGCTTTACTATATCTAAAATATCATTTTATATTATGTCAAATCAAATCAATCACAGATATACCGGTAACGTTAAGAAGAAATAGAGAAAAGCTTGCTAGAAAACTACAATTGGACCTTAAAATACAGAAAAAAACCAACCCATATTTTTGATAATACAAAAAAAAAACAAATGTATAATCATAGCAAATATTTGTAAAGAATGTTGCCATATTCATTTCCATCATACTCAATAATCAGAATATGATATACTAAGCGAAAGTTACACCAATTTCTCTGTAGCGTAAAGCAACTATGTACTTTGCCTGCATTGTAATGTGTAGTCAGTATTAACATTACAATGTTCAACATGAAGAATGGCACTGATCAATTAAATGATAATAGCTTGGGAAAACGCTACTTAAATCAAAGATAAAAATTATTTAACACATTCACTGCAACTAAAATATCATAAACAATAGTGAGATGTTCAAAAGTTAGTCTTATTAACAACCAAAGACAAGCTGTTGCGACAGGTGCCTAACTGTAGATTACAATTATTTCATCTCAGATAATTTGAAGTCATAGAGACACCATGTAAAAGCAGCGTATCCCTCAGAATTATCCACTAATGCATCTGGCGCGGGCTCAGCGTCCAATGTGTAAGTAAAAAAATTATTAAGTCATTTTAAGAAAATTGTGGGTAGGTTCATTTCTGCATAAATAGGTCCACCAGAGCCAATACCCATATAGAGGGATTGTGATAGATAATAAGAATGTAAGAATTTTTATCAACTTGAAACTTTAGCTACATTACTTAAAAAGCTTACTTAAATTTTAACAATGAGGCCGTTTTCATTATCACTAATTTTAGAATCCGAGCGAAGATATAAATACATACATAACTTATTTGTCAGATTCAAGAGTAAGTACCCAGATAAGAAACTTTAATTTTTAATTCATAGTTTAATGTAATGATTTCATAAGAAAATAAAATTAAAATATTTCAACTTATTGATTAAATACAAATTTTAAATTCGATTAATGGCTTTGCTTTCCATAAGTGATAAGGTTTTCATATAATTTCAAGAATAATTTTTAAATACTGCTAAATTTTCTGCATCATAATTTACTTTACAGTTAATTTTATATTTTTTTTATATTCAATAAAAATGTTATAATACATAAAAAAATGTACAACGCCTCATTTGATTTGAAATATAATGTAAAAAAGTAACGAAAACCAAATTCATAAGAAATAGAAATTTATTTTAGGATATTTTGTTACATTAGACACATTTTACAAATATCAATACTAATTTTTCAAATGAATAGTTTAATTTAAATACAGCCACTGTCTTTGATAAGTATTTTTTAGCGCATCTTAGCTTGAAACCCTTGGCTCGGGTAAGATTTTTAAAAAGATATAAAGTATCTGATATTACTTTATTACTGATAACTTATGTGTCTTTTTATCCACTAATATAAGCATTAGTACTTAGACAACTGAGGAATATTCATATCAGTTTGAAATGAATGGAAATATTTAAAGTGTTTTGATATTTGTTATAAAAGAAGACCTAATTTAAAAATAAGCTTAATACGCTTATAAGCATCAGACTATTTAAAAATATATATTCTATATACAGAAGTATTGCAAATTATAGTACACACTATTTAAATAAAAAATACCTTGACTTCAGCATATTCGTAAGCTGTCATTAGGGACTATCATATATTCTTATATTCTTTTGACTGAATATAGAAATGTAGTTTTTACATTTAAACAAAGATACATTTCACGTGTCATTAATGAAAATATTATATATTTAAAAACAATGTGCAACATTATCAGCGTAAAAAAAACAAATAAATAATACAAAAAAACTTCCCTTCGCAAAATAAAAACCAGTAACTAATTAAAACTTATAACTGCACAATAAATACAAAATATAAATATAGGTACATTAAAATCACATGAAATTTCTTTTTTTTATAATCTAACACTTAGCCTATAAAACAGATTGACTGTTTAGTATATCATATAAAAATCTAGACTATGAAATTTGGTAATATATAATGTTTTCTTTTTAAAGCAGACTCTTTATTACATAATTTATTTTGCGGATATTGAAACATCATTTAAGCACAATCTCTATTATATATTAGCATAGGCTTAAATTGCATTAGTAAACGTATCTAGCTTCTGAAAGCTACAAGATATTATATTTTGATATAAAAATATTAAAAGTTTTTTTGATTATACTATTTTTTTATATTATCCACACATCTACTTATGTATTTACAATAGCATTGAAATGTCGTAATATAGCTTTTACAGTATGCTTGAAAAAAAATTATATTGAATTAAAAAAAAATGATTGAAGAATGAAATACAAAAATACTTATTTTACAAATTTCATCTGATTTAATAAATGTACTGGAATGAATGTTTTTAGTTTTGAGGGGAAACCCCATTACACAAAATATAAATCAACAATATATTTTCGTATGATGCAAAAAAATTATAACATAAAGTGTATATCACCAATTAATAATAGATGCCATAACGAGTTGGTTCTTAAATGTACTTCTAATAAATGATTTTATCGTTCATAGTATTTGAACTCTGCTGTAAAACATTAAATTATTGGCAAGGTGAAATAAATTAACACTAAAAAACGAATATTATTCAGAATGCAACTATTTGTGGTAAACCTTCTGTGAAACGATTGTTTTAAAACAGTAACGAGTAACATTAAAGTCTATTAAATATATCTCAAAAACACAATAGATTTTAGACATTTATAATATTTAAAAACTTAAAAATAATGGTAAAAAAATCATAGTATAAATGTGTTATGCACACATAAGTGAAATAGAAAACATATTTTCCAATCATGAAACGTTAATATATACTATAAAACCAGTTTATAAAAACACTGCGCTGCAGTATTTAGTACAGCTTACTAAAATATTAATAACGTTAAAATTAATTTTTGCATTGCAATACTTCAAACAGCAAAATAAATAATATTAAAAAAATACAAACAAGACACCTTAACGACTAAAGTATTGTTTTCATAAGCATCTAATTTTTTTTTTATATTTTGTTTGTTTTTTGATACATGATAGTAATAATTATTATTCATAGAATATATTGTATACCAAAAACACTCCATTTTATAATATTAAACATAAATTTTAATCTTTAAATCGAGCGCTGAGATTACAAATCACATTATTTGATGTTCATTTCCATCCTGTAGTGAAAAAAAGAAGAAAAATGATTAGACTGACTAGCTGACAGTATTTTATATAACATTTAGCTGATTTTTTACCCACTATGGTGTAAGCATAGTGTACAGAATTATACCATCAAAATGGACAATCATATTGAGATGTAAGAGACAGCTACACAAAGGATAAGACAATAACAGCTATGACAATTTAATTTGATTCTTAAATTTCGGAACCATTCAAATTAAATAATATTATTCAAATTAAAGTTTATGTTACACACCTTCCAATATCATTGAGCTTCTTAAAAACATAGTGTCTAAACAATTCACTATGTTTAAAAATCATCCAGTCCTCCATCTGGTACGCCAGATTTTACTTTGTCTAATACTCGATTCACGAATTCAGATGAATTTCCCGCTATTTTTACTTCTAAAATGATAAAAAAAATACAATATATTAATATTATACTTGAATTAAGAAGAAAAAGTCATCAGTATCTAAAAAATTATAATGGCTAATGGAAATTTCATGCATTGTAACAAAATAACGTATGGGAAAAGTATCAAAAAAATAACTGCAAGATACACTTACTGGTTGCACTTTTAACAATTTTATCAATATGAGTATTGTAATCCGGTTGATTATTGGGTAAATATGTAAACTTCTTGGTGATTAAGTGTTTCATTGAACTGATCCCATTCAAAAGGCGTTCTAGAACAGAAGAAAATTATTTGATGAACATAA
>JAGVSQ010015603.1:0-10073 GCA_022683975.1 Rhyacophila evoluta
ATTTTGTCTCATGAGAATTATTTTTCAGTCTATCGGACACCCACCCAGTCCAATAAATTATTATTTTGACAGAGTTTTTTTTTTTTAAATTCGCCGTCAATCAATTACTCATATATCTTTGACTGCAGATTTGAATCAAACATTATTAAGATGTTACGATAAATATTCTAATTAAAGTTTTTGAGACGCTCAGCGTGTACAATTTAACCAACCGTGAGTATACTAAATTATATATCGTCGCCAATATTGCAGGAACACGTATCTTGATTTTTTTCGCTTAAGTCATTCCAAGCAAAGTATTGTTTTATTTTTTGCAATCTCTTGGATTATTATCACATTTTTGCATTAAAATACACTTTCTACACGTCTTATAAACATATGTACTAATACAATAACTAATACATTTACTAATTGTATAATAAAGTGATATAAATTAAAAAATTAAAACTCGTGTTCCTGCAATATTGGTGACAATAAAGAGGTTTTTAAAACGTCTGTTGATAGCTTGTTAGATCATACCATCTTAATATAAAGTTATATTTACCAATAATTATATAAAAACCAGCAGGCAGTAAAAATGTGAGATATGAAAAATAAACGATTTAATTTTAAAAATTTCAAAGCTATATTTACACAGATTCATAAATAATGTTTGATATTATTATTCGTTAAAATCTCTGTATGTCCAGAAGCAAGTAATATATATACATGGTGATATTTTATTTTTCAAAAGAAAACTCGTATGCGTTTTTTATTTAACGGGTTGAAGTTGGTTAACTGGATATAGATTGAGGTTATTATATGGGATGAGCGACTTTGACGCGGGTTCCATGACAGGATATGATTAAATGGGTTACTAACTAACGCCATCGCCCGAAAAATCCATTTCAAGCTCACAAATATTATGTTATTATTTGAATAGGATACCTTATTTACGGTTAGTGGATTGCATACTTTGAAATAACCACCGCATCTATGGGAATCTAATTAAAATGAATGACAGGATATTAATTCTATAGTTGTTCAAAGCGTGTAAAGTGATTAAATATATAATTATATGACTTGGAAGCAACTAGGGTTAATGGATTAAAATTTGTTTACATTCAAAGGGTTTTGGAAATATTAATTTCGCCTAAAGTATTTATTTTTAAATTTTTGCATCGGTGCTTAGACCAAATAAGTGTTTCATGATTTGAAAAATAATAGTTGTATTTTTCTATTACTATGGAAACATTTTAATACTGAATTAACAATTATGGTTTGAATTATTAATTTAATTGCGACTAGTCAATTCCAAATATGATTTTTCAAAGTCCATGTCGCCAAAATTAAAGAACGCATAACGAGATAACTTAAGTTTCTTCACATATATTTCACTCAATACAAAACAATACCTCGTATAACATTCAAATTGAATTTACAAAGACGTTACACCAAATTCCAAATATTTTTTCATGTTACTATTAAATCAACTAATATTTTTTAATGTTGGCATTAAAAAATACGAAATTTGATTCAAAGATTTATATCAAATTTAGATATTTCCATAGAAATTCTATAGACATTTATCTTCATCTATTGTATTTTTCGTTATGTGGTATACGAGATATTGTCATGGAAAATTACGTTTACAATTATAACAAATTATAGAATTGTGTTTAATTATTTATATTTACTAGATAACGTCGACACGTGTAAAATTTGTAATTAACAAATTTCTGATGAACTAAAACTAACCCAATAGCCAACCACGTGAATCCTTAAATAATATTTAAATCTTTACTGATTATGGCCCCATTTATTACACTGATGCATAATTCGAGCTTAACTTTATATGGAATATGATTTTTAAAGAAGATTACATTTATTTCAGGGAGATATATTTTGCAATGCTATGAGAAAATTGCTATTTGATTACAATTCCATATTGTATATTAAGCAAACTAATTAAAAGTCAAAATTTTTTAAAACTTGTGAACTTTCATATGTGAGATCACTGTTAGCGACCTGGGTTTCGCCTTTCGGCATCTTCAGGCTACATTATATGTGGGCATTGAGCGAACATAATACATTCAGTCAAAAATATTAATTAATCATAAGTCAATTAAAAATAAATAAATGACACATTATATTGAATTACAGTGTTTAATTCTTAGAAACATGTAGTGTATATTGATATGAGTAAATCAATTTTAAATTATTATATAGTTTTTAACATGAAATGTACAAAATAAATAACGTTTTATGCGTGGAGTCACTTATTACGCCCATACAATTTACAAACGCATCATATTACCATTCATGAATATTCGTTATTCGTAGTAATGATTGATTATTTTTATGGTGGGAGTTTAATTTAAGCGATAAGCATTTCCTGTTGAAGTAACTGTAAGAATTTTTTTCGCGTAGGATCGATAGTTAATATAAAACATATTTTTTATGTCCTATTTTAATAAATGATAAGATATGATTTAAGCGGAGACATTTTATGTGGAAACAGTACAGCTTTTCAAGTCAACTCGACTATTTGTTGGACCAGTCGGCAATTGTAACTTGGTTAACTTGAAAGATAATTTTCTAGCTTTTAAAAAAATGCGAAATCTTACGGAAATACCTTTTTTATCAAGAATAGGTATTAACAGGTGGTAAATATTTCAAATAAAAATTACGCAAACTCTAGAGCACGCTAACCAAAGTCATGGAAAGCTGCTACTGGGACACTTCTGGCAATTTGAAAAGAGTCTCGCGTCCGTTATGCCACGGTATACGCCCTCATAACGGGTGAATATACTAGGCGGGTGGTAGAGAGGAAAGCAAATTAAAATTAAAAAAATATTTTTATTAATCTCCTTCCATATTGATACAATTTTTTATAATTTAAGCAGTGACATTTAATGCCAAATGTCGAAATCTGTGAGCTAATCTTTTAGCTAATTGCATTTATTATAAGTATTATTATTTTTTAAAGTTTCGTGGGATGTTGAATATGACTTTTAGAAAAAATATGGCATCAGAAGATGGAACTAAATTAGTAATTTTAAATAACTTTAAAAATTATCACAACTAAAGCGTCGTTACTTTATTTGTGCAGTTCTTAGACAGCCCTCTTTAAGTCGTCTTTCATTTCAATCTCTCTTACGGAAGAGCGGTTTAGCTTCTTTGAATGTAAAATGCATTAAGGATAGAGTCTTCAGCGACTGCGACAATATCTAAGCTCTATAAATTTTCAGTTTGTGAGTGAGTTTACCAAGTACATATTCTGAGCCATACTAATACCATTTTTCTTTTATGCCAAACTATACTCTGACGTCTAATCTATATTATGATTTTAGTCAATCCACTCCAAAACAATTGACCAAAAAACTAAACTATTTTTAGCAAGGGTTGACTATTTATTCTATGTGTCAGATAAGTTGAAAAAGAGGCTTATATATAATACGTTATGCCTAAGATATGATATAATATAAATATTACATATAACATGGAGAAAAATAACTTAAAGATCATTGCAACTGCATTATTTTGTTAGTCCGATTGATATTAGAGTTTTAAAAATAGAAATAACTTACGAAGTTTAATGCATTTATAAATCTTTCTTCAATTTTATCATTTTGAGGTTATTTTTTGTGAGTTTTAAATAGGTAATCATTTACAGAAACTGTAAGTATTTTGTTTATTCAATAATTTGTTTGTTTTTACTCATTAATTTTATTCACTACTTGAGTAGCGTTAAATATCTTACCATTAAAATGTTTACTGGATATAGACAGTTTGAATATTAAGTTATATTATTACACCTTCAACTGGCTAATTGCCAAAGCAATTATGTTAAATTAATATCCTTAATCCTATAAGGGTGATCCTTTTAAGTATATATAGGTCTCTTAGTTGGAATTAAATTTTGTGAATTTTATACAGTATTGAAAGCATACTTTATATTCTACAATACTTGTTCGATTTCAGCAAATAATGAAAGTGACTTCTTTAAATAAAATTAAAAAGTGCTACTTAATAAATAAATATTTTATTTATCAATAAAAAAAACTATAAAAAATATATTTTAATACAATTATTGGTAAAGTTTGAAAAAAATCTTATTTAATGGAATAAGTGCCTCAAGCGTGTAACAAATCGACGAAAATTTTATACATGGTATTTGCCGTAATTTATGAAAGCAGTATTTTTATTTTGTGTATTGTAATAAACATTTTTATGAAGACAGTCATATTTTTAAAACAGACCGCAATTAATATAAGAATATTAACGTTCGTATGGATGGTATATCATAATGAAATTAATATCAGGTGTTATAAACGAAATATTAGCGTTAAAAAAGTTTTTTACAGTCTAAATGCCAGCATTTAACAAGTCGTAAAGGGTATTTTTGATTTTTATTGTTATATTGGCCAAATAAGAAGTGTTTTTTAATATACTTACAAACTTCTTTAACAGATAAAACTTCTTCCAGTAGTAAAATAATACAAGTAAATTATAGGCAATATAATACTCATTTTTTTAAAATCCACTTTCCTGGTAACAATGATTTGCACAAATTTTATAAGTGAATATATTATCTCTAAGACAAGTAACTTTAATCAGTTTAAATAATAAATTTAAAAACAGAGTATTAATTTGAAAACTGTGTATAGCCTGTGCTTAAAGATAAGGTATGTAAAGTATAAGTTTGTTTAAAAAATTAGAGAAAGGATAATTGAAAAAAAAATATATACTTCCATATTTTGTATAGCTCAAACAAATTTACATTTAGCATATACAACTCTATTTATTTTAAATAAGAAAGATACTATTTGAATTCTATAAATATACTTAAGTGCACTCTATGGATACATCAGTAGAATTTCAGACATTGTTATCTCAAATAATCTTGCATTCGGAGCTTTAGAAAGCTCGAGTAGACTTTATGAAATATTTCCGATGCACTGAAGTATCATTCAAGAAGAGCAATGCAACGCCAAGAGTATTTATACAGGTGTTTCGAGATAAAATCGAGTGCTTTGATTTCTCTGTAGTAAAAGTCGTATATTATATACACTCGCAAAGCAAACTTACTGTCTTTTGAGTAGCGGTTTGTCTTTGAGGAGGGTGCATGTATGTCTTACACAGGAATATCAGGTCTTAAGCTATGACTGTTTGTATAGTAATATATTAACACCTGGCCTGCGGGAGCCGTAATATTACGTTATTGCGTACTCCGGTGGTTATCTGCTAGACTCGGAGCGTTCCGTGCCTCATATTTCAAATATTTTGACAGCCAACTGTAGTCAAATACTCTTACTACATTTTTATAAGAAAACTTTCTCGCTCTATACTTCATCAATGTCGTCACCCTTCATATCAATGTACAAGTGTGTTAAGCTTATTCTATCATGGTCTATCATTTTGGACCGAAATTGTCTTCCTTAGCTTAGTATACTTTTTTTTTCAGTTCCGATAAAATATTTTAAACACTTTCGTAAGTTTTAAATGAGTTATTAATGCCGATGAAGATCATGTTACATTTTTTCTCAAACATTAAAATTCGCAAAATCTTAGTTTTAAGTGATAATTATATAAGCTGTGACAACAACATGATACTGCGATATTGGTGAATTGGTTCCGCATATAATTTTTAGTACAATAAACAAAAAGATATTGAAATATTTAAAGTACTTTTGTAAATATGTTTATTTTCGCAAACGTTAAGCGCATTTTGCGAATTTGCCAAAATTAGCCCGCAAGTTAAGTGTTAATTGGTGTTGATAAAATTTCGATATTAATGAAACGATTTATGTACTCAAATAGCTCCCAGTAGTAAGCGCGTCCATTTCAGTATCGGAATTCAATGACTGGAGTCTTCCATAAATGTAGGAATTAAAAACTATAAAATATCCCTGCCAGATTTCTTCACGAGAACTGATTG
This sequence comes from Rhyacophila evoluta, assembly GCA_022683975.1. Lineage (NCBI taxonomy): Eukaryota > Metazoa > Arthropoda > Insecta > Trichoptera > Rhyacophilidae > Rhyacophila > Rhyacophila evoluta. The sequence goes on from JAGVSQ010015603.1 coordinate 5,921, forward strand.
TCTCTGCCAATTGTTCAACTTATTGGACATATAACTTTGCATATTTGAGTTGTTTTTATTCTTTGACAACTGTGAGATTTACGCCCATAAACTCTTACACCAATCGATTTCCCTACACCAACCGCCACGTCTCCACACCCATTATGCGAGCGTATACCATGGCGTAAATAACGTGAGGCGTTTTTCCATAGTGCCATAAGTTTCCCACGAGCAGCTTCCCAAGACCTTGGTTGGCACGCACTAGAGTGTGCATTATTTCTATTCTAACTAATTATGCCCTGTTAATATCTAGCCTTAACGAGAGGAGACCTTCTCGTTCGCCGTAAGATTTTTCAATTTTTTTAAAAGCTAGAAAATTATTTTTGTAGAAACCAAGTCACAATGGCCGACCGGTCCGACAAATAGTAGAACCGACTTGAGAAGTTCTTCTCTTTCAACCGACATAATGAGGACACTCTTACAAACTGTGGGAACACAAACTCTAACACCAAAGTTTGTGCACGTATCTCTCAGCCATTTAAGGGATAGTATAATGATTGAAGGCGTAAATAGCATATGGCCAATATAGCCACGGCCATAGGCGCCTTGTTACAGAAAGGCGCAGAAATGATAAAACTTAAAAGCCAAATTAACATACTAATTCGGTATTTGCAGCTTACATTTTTTTGATAAAACGTGTATTAAGTTGTCTACACAGTGATTATCGAAAAAATATTTATAATAACTGAGGGTTACGTTCTCTTTTTACAGTCGATATACATACATATTTGTCTCCCCAGTTAGCGTGGTTGGTAGCGTGCGCGCCTAGCAATCCGGGGAATATGGGTTCGATTCCCCATCTGGCCGGATTTAAAAAATCTGTAAATGCAGGACTGGATACCCATTGGGTTGAGTAATTTTCTGACAAACGATTCTCATGAAAAATAATCTGTCAAGACGTCATCACATTGCGAAGATCCATATACTGCACTTTCGTAGTGGATTTCTTCACACTGCGTGGATCCATATGCTCCCCTTTGAGAGCGAACATGATAAAAAAAAATACATACGAAGGGATAATACTCTTCTAAAATAAAAGATTTTTATATTTTTATTATCAAAATCGATTTTCGATAACGTTAATGTAAAAAAAAAATACAGCCATTTCTTTTATTTTTCAGAAATAGAGCATGAACGCATTTATTTCTTTTTGTTTGTATAATCACAATTTTTGCTCCTAGACGAATCCTATAAACCTCCATATTGTTGATCAAAGGCGATTTGTATTTTTTTAAATTATATAATCAATAACACATGCAGGGCCGTATCGTGCTATAATATACAAAGGCAGCCGTATCAGGTGGCGGCGAAAGGGGGCGACATAAGCAGCGAAATCAAAATAAGAAGTTCAATACATCAAACAAAACTTAGAAATCTATCATTAATTTTTTTTTATATCTCTGAAAGTGGAGCATATGGATCTACACAGTGTTAAGATATCCACTCCGAAAGAAGAGTATATGGATCTCCGTAACGTGAAGACGTCTTGACAGATTATTTTTCACGAGAATTGTTTGTCAGACAATTACTCAACCCAATGGGCATCCAGTCCTGATTTTTTAAATCCGACCAGATGGGGAATCGAACCTGAATTCCCCAGATTGCTAAGCGCTCATGCTACCAACTACGCTAACCAGGGAGACAAATTAATTTCTATTGAATCTAAATTAGCTGTCGTTCTAGACTATTCATCCCTAATTAACGGATTGGCTGAAGTTAAAGTAAGAATGATAAAACTTTAGTAGATTTTTATGGTTGTTAGTTGATTATTTAGTTCATATTTTATAAATGAAAATAGTGATCATTTTTTATGTCACAATTGAAGGTTATTTAAAGAGAAATCATTTAAGGGGTGGCATTTCGAAGACTTGCATGATACCAAGAAAATCTACCGTATGGTCCTGTACACATGCGCGGAACCCATGACGTATCCGCTATTCTCTTTTGAAGAGACAACGCTGGATTGAGGTACCGGTAACTTGGGCAGTTGTCTGGAGCGCCATATGCTTAGGAGCGTCATCAAACATCTTCAACAAGAAAGAAAAAATGAAAATAAATGAAATATGAATGACGTTTTTAAGATGGAAAAGGACAGATCGATGTATATCACTCAAGAGATTCACTTTTAATCACCCACAAAAATGGTCGGTTACCAAATCTATAGTAAACATTTACTCTTTTATTATAATTAGCATTACTATACTGTTATACCAATTGTGATTATTATTTATAACTAGCTGTATACGGCGACGCGTTGCTGTTGCTAAGTGTGGTTGAAAAAATTGGCGCTGTTTTTCAAAATAGCCATGTTTTTACCTGCCCAGGTCTGACATCTATATATAAAAATAAAAACACGCGTGTATTTATATTGTACGTTGTGTCAAAATTTCAAAGCAATCGGTGAAAAACTTTCGGTGATTTAAGATTTTGAACACACGTTCATTTATATAGATTATACTTCTCTTCAGAAACTTTTAATTACTATATACTGTAAATGTACGAAATGGTGTAAATCCATTTGTAGTTGCAGAAAAACAGAAATTAACTGCTCAACAATTTGTGGGAGCTGCAAAGGTCATTTGTGCACTAAGGCTTCTTCGGAAACTGATGTAGTGACTACTACAGGAGACGATGATGACATTGATAAACAGATGCTTCAGTTGAATGACGAAGAAGACAACTCAAATAAATCTAAAGAAATGGAAAGAGAAACAAACGCGTGCAAGTAAATCATTAATTGATTAATTATTAATAACAAATGTTTTCTTTGTCGAACGTAGGAAGTTGAAGAATTTTGATAACTTTGAAGTGAGCTGATACTTATACTACTGCATCATAATATTATACATCATATTGGTATTCATTTTATGCATATATAATATAACTTACTATTAACTAACTTTTTGATTTTATGCGTCGTTTTTGAATTATTTTGTAAAAGCTGGAAAACGCCTCATTTTGGGTTAGTTTTATCTACCTAGCTAATTAAGCTCACCTAGGCGAAGGGCAAAAACTTAGGATAATCATACTAGGCCATACTTGAATCGATTAAAATGTAAAACCTTTACCCTGAATTAATATTCGTTTTCGTATATTTTTGTTCCCCAGCAACTGGCTTATTAATATTACTTAATAATTTCATATGGGCCGAATTTATCCAGGGCGCCAGAAACCATAAGGTCGGCCCTGTAATCGCATTTTCAGACCATTGTCTTTAATCACGAACAAAGTTTTTTTTTAAATCAAAATAAATGTAACAAAAAAGAGGTGTTTATTTCCTTTAAAATACGCATCAGCTTGACATGTAATGTTTTGTACATTTTTTATTTAGATAAATGCTGACCTCATTTTCACTTTGCACTGAAATTTTAAATTAAATTTTTCCATGTTACTACAGTATATTTATTATAAGGATCTTGCTATCTGCACACTTTAAATACGAATTGAATATGTAAGAATTTGTATTTATTCTATTTAAACAAAACTAAACACTAAACGACACGTTATCGCATTTAAATATAGCTTAACTTAAGAAATTCACTGTTGAAAATACGCTCAGTTCATTTATGTATAGATTTTTACACGGTTTCGTAATAACGCGATCAAAGAAAAAAAAATATTATACTCTTTACACCGATGCTTTGCTTTAACACGGTCGTGCTAATATGCTAAGTATGAACACTTTTTTATATGCGCTGAATTAAAACAAGTTTACGATTAAAAAAATAGGTTACTTACATGAAATACTCAGAAATGGCTAGAAAGTAAAATGCGCGCTTAGCGTTCCGGGGAATTTGGGTTCGATTCCCCAACTGTTGGATTTAACGAATCCAAAAATGCATGCTCTATAGCAGGGTTTCCCAAACTATATTCCGCTGAACCTGAATAGGTGTTCCGCGACAATTTGGAGAGGTTTTATACACTGCGACACATTCAAAAATCTTCTACTTCATATTGAAAGGTGAGTGATGATCAATCCCTACTGATGTTTATGACGTTAACTATCTAGATCAGGAGTTCCCAACCTTATTGTACTCTAGAGCGCATTCTGAAATATCAGTAGGGTGGCGGGCACCACTTATTTTTAATCGACAAACTCCTTCCATAACTTCTC
>JAGVSQ010015605.1:0-10072 GCA_022683975.1 Rhyacophila evoluta
TTAAAATCAATTTCCATCAAGCACCATCAGTCGAAAATATTAATTAATTAAAATTCATTTATATGGAAGCAGTATTTAGTCCTATGTGACGTAATCAAAATTATCGCAGTATGTATCTATATATTATAATTTTATCTGTACTCTTTCTTATTCAATACTAATTGTCTATATTTCAATTAATCAGACGGAGGGAGGGGGTGCCTAAGAGCCGATTTAAAATCGCTGTATGAAGAAATAGTTTGCATTTCGATACTCAGAATAGACCACCGGTCCAAAAAGATTGTACATCACTGGCCTGATATGCTATTTTAATTCAAAGTTTATGCTTGTGGTTCGCTTTTAAGTGTTAATTACCTATCTATGAGAAACGCTGTAAAAAGTTGATTTATAAATAAATCATGAAGTCTTAAAATATTTCAGGCGACAGAGGTGGTAAACTATAAAGAAAAACATCAAATAAATATTTTTATTAAGTGTTGAAATAAAGAAATACATTTCCTTTTTTCCAAAAACCAAACATCTGACAAAGTTCTTTAGTTAAAATTGGCATGGCTGCCAATCAATACCTGGGTGTGATCCTTTCCGAATGTTTTTATTATTTTTTCTTTGCTATTTTGTACTCCTTACGTGTAGAATAACAGTCTTTATTATGCTAAAATATAGCTTCACAGATTTATTACGAGAATCGACTGTTAGCCAACCGCTCAATCTAATCGAATCGTGAATTTCAAAAAAAAAAAAAAACATGGCGGATGAAGATATTATTAAGTGAATTAAAATATTTTACGTTTGTCATAAATTTAATATTTTCAATGTTTATATTTTGCATGTTGCAGGTCTTATATATATAATATTATTCTTAATCAAATACATATTATATGTGATATGGATGTTCGGTTAATAATCTAGTATAATGGTTTTAAATTGATATATGACAGCGATATCATAAATCGTTATATACAAGACGCACCAATGTATAATAATTAATTACAATCTGCTAATAAGGGTTCACAGTTACACAGGTTTACAATACCTTTCGGGATCGGGTGTTACAGTAAGAACCCTAATTTATAAAAAAGGTCCCGGACAATTTATCCCACGGGTCGATCCCTGCCCACCTCGTATATAGTATAGGTAGACACACACATATACACAATCAAATAACGATGTTTAAAGTGTATATAAACGCACTTTAGTGGCAGGTTGCAGTCATGGTCATGAAATTCTTAATATTTACATTATTATTCGTCTCCCAAGTAGCTGATAAGTTAACGTGCGTGACTTGGATCCAAAAATAGCGGGTTCAGCTGGCTGACAACCAAATCTCGTGAAAAATAATCTTTAATGCCAGATTTTTGTATTCCGGAGGTCCATATACTTTACTTTCTCCTTCTTGGCATCTTTGCCCTGTGTAGGTAAAAACGCTCCACAGCTATATTTGTGTGATGTTTCTAAATGACAATTTTAAGCACCTTTCTAAATTTTTTCTATATTAAACCATATATGTTATCAGAATCTTGCCCATTTTTCTACTTAATCTTAAGAATCGCTTAAAATTGATAAAAATAATATTGTATTCATATTCAAACGCATCTACATACTATGATATGGCTGCATACGCGTGCAAATTGATGTATCGAAGACTTAATCTGCAAATCAGCTAACTCCATACATGTTCGAAAATACAATTTTTAAGCCATTTTATTAGGTTTTAATTTTTCTATCGCACGCAGAATACAAATAATTCACAAAAAAGTGAAATACGTACAATCACCCGCATACGCCAGCCAACTCCTAGCAGACACATCCATTCACCAAAGTGATCAGAAGATTTGACAAGAATGAAATTGGCTGGGTTGCTGATAACATCATCAATATGTTGCTTCTGTATTTATACACACATAGTTTGTGTATAAATCGTGTAAACACCTTATTGTATAATATTCCATAAATGGTTTTTTTAATAATACCGTTAGCTCATAAAAATATACCATAGTATGACAGACAATGAGTGCAAATAATGCCAATGATCTCTGACGAAGGTCTGTGTTCTTTACAGAAACTGTTGATTTAAATTTTTGAGTTTGACTGTAACGAAACATCAAAATAAAATACAGTTGTCGAAAATGCATTTAGAGATGCCGCAATTGACTGAATGTAAGGCGATACAATAATAATTGTTATTTGATAAAGAATAAAAGATAAAAAAAGCATAGGGGAATAATGAAAAGAACTGAAGAGTAAAGTTATCAACGGACACTAAAATACAACGGATTATTAATAAAAGCGAATTCGTTATCCCGGCAACACATAGTTTGAGAACGACGACCGGGCATCAAATAAAGTTTATTTTCCATGGTCGCGGTTTTTTGTTGAAATTATTTTCAAAATACTTATGTCAATGTTAGAGGTACATATTAGATTAAAAATAATTAAATATAAAACCGCAAGCTCAGTTATTCAAAATGGTACGATTAATGAATTTTCAGATAATTTTGATGAACAAAGACATGTGGCCTGCGATGAAGGAACTCGACTCCAAATTCAGTCACCGGTGATGAATGAAATCAACTTCTATTGCATACTCCTAGACTCATTTTAAGGACATAGGTGAAATATTACTTTAGAATAATCTAGATAGAATAAGACTACATCAGTTACGGTAATCAACAAAAGAAACCTGTATTTTACGAGTGCTTCAAATGCAAAACGTGTTTTTATTGTGCAATATAATTACATACATGAAAGGGATAACAGTTAAGATAAGCGGCTGACAACCGATCCTAGCAAAAAATACCTATCAAGATACATATTCATATTGAGGTTACGTTTTACGTTCTAAATGAAAGGGCAAAGTATAAATGCAAAAAAAAAACAACGAATCAAACGTAAATGTATCATGGAATTGTCGTATCTTTCTTGCGAACATGGTTCTCAATGGAGCAAATCTATAAAATACACGACGAAAACATTAATTTGTATATATTATCTTAAGAGTATTTTATAAGTAAGATTTTCATCGATTTTTTAAAATATCAAGTGGATACATCCGCCGTGCTGATAATTACGTATAGCGATCTCGCTCAAATATGAACTTTTAAAGTATTCCTATGATTTTAACAATTAGATGTTAAAAGATGAAATGGATACCCGTTTAGATGTCGAATATTTTTCCACAGTTTGAATTGTATTGATATCGTTTCTGATATCAATATCAACAACCGATTTTATTAAAAGATTTGTTGCTTATATCAATTGTTAGAATGCAATCAATAATGACATACTGTCTAAAACGTTGCTGCGAATTTTCTAGATATTTCCTGACCACCCATCTCTCACTTTAACAACCGCTGATCAATCTTTTTTTCAATCGAATTCCGTTACAGACAATCAACAATAATTAACGATTATTTGTTAAAATCGTAGCGCACAATTAGGATCTAATTTAATGTAAATCAATTACCGCATGTAATAGAGAGCAGGTATTACTGACTCGACAAAACGGACGGTGTATTTTTTACACCATTACTTAGTTGCGGTTACAAAAAAACCAAAACATAATTACATAATTACGGGCACTCAATAAAATTACCATGCTGGCAACCTTCAATTAAAACCATCTCGGCAACACATTAATGCCCACCGTTGACGTACCGCCAGGGGTTTCGAATATTTCGTGTCTATTCCATTTTACAAATTGAACATTTCACAAATTGAATTATCAATGAAGGATGGCGGTGAAAAAAACAAAATTAAATTATTCAAAACTGCTAAACTTCCATATCTGAGATCACTAATAATCATATTAACACATTAATTTTGTAGGATAAGGTACATGCGGTTGACAAATCATCGACGAAATAAATTTATAAAACTTCAAACATTCAATAAATATCGATAAAACTTTGAAAGAAAGCTATGATTATCAATTTCATTTTGCAAAATGTATAGCCTGATGGTTCGGATAGCACTTTATTATACAGTGGTATGTTATATGTTCGCTAGTAGTTTATTAAAATATACATCTAACATCTGCAGAGCACCTATATCTCAAACGTGTATTGAGTGATGCGCAGCTTTAGGAGTCACAGTTAAATTATTTATCATCAGACTGAGAGAGGCACAGAAATATATTTAACACAAAAAACCAAAAAAGGTTAAGAAACACTACTAATATTGTATTAATTAATGTATATAAATAGTCTAAAGAAACTGATCACTCGTCATGGGCAGAATTTAGTGATCATATGATTGATTTAAATGGCTTTCTTTATCCAAAACGATAAACAAATAAGATGGATAAAACAGGGTACACACCAAAGAAGAAAACTTTCGAATATGTCATGAAACGTTTAAATTGTCTTGAAATGGCAACACAAAATTTGAGTTAAATTCGTGACTAAGTAAGTAGATTTAAAGGACACGGTTAGTAATCAATTATGCTTGTCAATATCGAATGACGGAAATGGCACACTGCAAAGATACCATCCATATATGAATGACACTATACTTTCAATGGTATCCGATTGTCTTTGAAAAACTTTCTCAAATGTACAATAATTGTAGTTTTTAGGCGATATCTATTAAGTTTGCAAGAGCCGTTCACAAAGCTTGAAACGATGTCAAGCAAACAAGCGGTCTTTGAATGAAACCATCTCAGCCATTAATAATTTTCTTTTGAAGGAAAGAGAATCATCTCGTTATTGAACAATAACTTTATCTCTTACAAATGACAAAAAACTGATTTGAAATAACGAGTCGAATGGTCACGTACGTACTTATTTGGAAAGTATTTTTGTTTGTTTGTAAAATGGTGTCGAGAAGAGGTTCTAATGTTTTTGATATCTTTGATGTCTTGGCATGCGAGTTCAACGTATGGACTGCAGAGGTGGACAACCAATCATCCGTTTACGTCTATTCACTTACAGTTATATTATTAAACTTACAAAATATACGAACAGCTAAATTTATCATATGTTTATGTATGCGGAATCACGAATGAATATTTGTGTATCAGTAATACATTTTGAGTCTGGAAACTTAATAAACGCATCTCAAAAATTATGGAGAAAAATCAAATTATATTAACCACTTCATCGCCACATGTTCTTAGGAACAGCGCACCGGTACGCCAGTTATAAAACAATTCTATACACGATCCTTTTTGGTTTGTTAATATTTTAAAATATTCAAGATGTCGTTGTGAGAAAATCGGAATTAATTTTGAAATACATCTTTCGAATATTGCGAAGCGCGCACAGCTGCATTTATGGCGATCGTCTACGTAGAGCGTACCTGTGTGCTTACGGCGATCTTCGGGTTAATTAATAATTTTGACCGATGGTGCTTGATGGAAATTGATTTTAAATTCTAAATTATTCAAAACTGGTAAAATTCGTGGTATGTTATATGTTCGCTCACTGCCCACATAGAATGTAGCCTGAAGATGCCGAAAAACGAAACCCGGGTCGGTAACAGTGATCTCGCATATGAAAGTTTACCAGTTTTAAATAATTTAGAATTTTAAATCAATTTTCTACAAGCACCATCAGTCAAAAATATTAATTATTTATATGTAGTAGTGTTTAAAGGTATTTTATTTATACTTAATAATCAATCAAAGGTATATTTTGATAGTATAATATGAATCATATGTGTGAGTTGAAATATATTTTATGATTACGTTTAACTATTATCATTATTTCAAACGAATCCAAGTACGAATTGCAACATAGTAAATAGTATTCATCTTTGTTGGTTGGTACTAAAAGTCAGTGATCTCCGTATTACTACCGTGTTCCGATCGATATGTTTTTTCATCGTTTTGTTCATCTTCCTTCAAAGACAGTGACGCACGGGAAATATACTATATAATTAAATAAAAATTAAACTTGGATTATTTCGAAATATTTATTTCGTAATTTTTCACCACTATCATGTTGTAAGCTTTACAAGTTATACGAAATTTAAATATGCCAAGTAAATAATTTCCTTCGAAAGCCATCACATAAAAAATAATAATATATTAATAAAAAACAAGGAGATATAAGTAACGGTAACACTAAACATAAAAACGATCTAAATACACTCTCACTTCGGTGGAAGATACTAGTTACCAGGGCAATTTCATTAAATACAACCACTGTCTCAATATCTTTATTCAAATCGTTTTGGTGGTCGATTAGTGACTGCATACGATTTCAAAGCAAAGATCGTAAATTGAAATCATGAAAATGTTTTAAATTTAAAAAAAATACAGTATTACATGAACTCATAAGAAACCCCAAAGTTAAAATCAAAAATTGAAGTAATAGAATTGCTAATTTGATACAGAAATTTAGATGACTTAATTTTATCTGACGACGTATTGTATTTTTTGACTATTTTTGCTCGAAATATGCCTTTCCAGTAATCAAAAATTTAGCGTAAGTCCCTTGCATCCGGGTAAGGTGGGTTCGGTTCTGACACCTGACGAATTAAATTCTGGAAAAGGTAATACTGGGTGGTCATTAGGGTGAGAAATATTCTTACAACCAATTACATTGAAAAATAATCTTTCAAGAGATTCTTCACATTATTATGAGTTTGACATTTTCACATTGTATCATATGCTCATCTTTTGTAGTATCTTAAGCATAAACACCTAACTTTATACCCATGAATTGCAGTGTTTAAGGATTTGTAAGCACGCACGCTTACCAATTTGGCTATAGAGACGAGCGACGATTAGTTTATGTGGGTACGCCACTGGATCGACGTGATTCACGAAATCATCTGACAAGCGTTATTAGACACGCTGTCAATTGGGCTTTTAATTTGACAACTACTTATATAGCGGAGTCATTTTCTACAAAAACATCCAACACAAAAAACACCCTTTTCTATTAACTGGTGACATCACTGAGCTATTCGTGTGGCCTGTTTTTCGTTTTTAACACAATATCGGAAAATTAAGATTACTTGTCTACTGTGAAATTCCGCAAACTGACTAAATGGCCTATACAGTTATCTGGTGGATTAAGTAGATCAAGAAAGTTTCCAGGAATTCTTTATGCGCGCTTTTGTGTCTGCAAGATATTCATGACTTTAAGGAAATAAAAAAGCATGACAAACAAAGTTTAAAAACACAGAACTAAGTCAAATTATATATTTCCCAAATACTGATTGGTATTTTTTTCGTTTAACAACATTACACTTGTAAGGTAATGCATCAGACTTTTATTTTGGTTGGCTTACGTGTTGAATGTTTTACAATGATAGTACATGTCGCTAAAAACGATACAAATTTTTACATAAAAATAATATTTACAAGTGCAAAGTTGCTTTTTTATTGTACTTATGTTCAATTCCATTTTTGCCATAGTATTTTTGAGATTCTTTTTTACCAACTAACAATTTTTCATTCTCCCAAATCTCGCCAACCAAAATCCTATCAAACTTAGTAGTAACAGATGGTTTTTGTAAATTTTCATCGTATTCAATTACTGATTAGAAGAAGAAGCACAGTATATACTTTTGAAGGTTCCATCACAAGTGCGCACATGACAGTTGCTCACATGACAAGTGCTCACATGACAAATGCACACATAGACAACTGCACTAACGAAAAATGCTCACATGACATCTACTCACACATTGAAGTGCTCACACCAACACTAAAACTAATACTAAGACATAGTATAGGTAGATTTTTTTATATTTTATTTAAATAATACATAATCACTTGCTAAGAAATGAATAGTTTTGAGATAGTGAAATAATAAACTAAATATCTACTATCTACTATTCATTCGTTAGCTAGTGATTATGTATTATTTAAATAAAACATAACAAATCTACCTATACTATGTCTTAATATTATTTTTTTGTTAGTGTGAGCAGATGTCATGTGAGCATTTGTCACATCTGCAGTTGTATATGTGTGCACTTTTCATGTGAGCAACTGTCGTGTGCGCAGTTGTCTGGTTACCACTTTTCAATTAGGATAGGAATGCAAGAACTAAATCCACATTTGAATGAAAGGCTAATTTCACTTGTATGTTGTTGGTTATCTCTGATGCTTACTCGGTAACAGATATACGATATGAAGAAGAAGAACGCAATGATAATGAAATATTCATACTAATCTCGCTAATGTGATAATCACCACCGTGAAGTTTGAAACAATCCAGTTAAAATAATTCTACGTAGTGTTAAATTTGATTGTATCATTTTGAAAGATTCTTTGTAAATTGACATTAACAGCAATTTGACGAAGTGAATTCATATATTTTATAATATTTGAATGTTCAAATCATCATATATCAATCATATAACTTCAAACACCATAATCTTATATAGACAAGCACGTAATACAACAACACCGATAAGATCCACGATGATTTAAAATTATTAGTACAGGAGACTTACAAATGGAGCATTTAATTTAAAAAATCTGATTCCTATCATTTTCTATTTATAAACGCCCACTATAATAATTGTTTAATTTATTTTGATATACAAAAAAGTTTTTTGTGTGCTAGTGCGTTGATGTTCCTCGTAGAAATTCTGAGTCTGTTTTTCAAAACGCTTTATAGGCGAAAACTTTCGATGAGCAGTCATTATGAATAAATTAATTAAATACACTCTATAAAACAAAGACCAGTCGGTTCATATAAAAACAGGATTTTTCGAAAGTTAGGTTTGTAGGTTGAAACTTGCTAAACATTTCTGGGCCAGATAACATATCTGCCTACCTACATTATCGCATGACATGAGCCAACCAACACCACTGTGACCCCAGATACAAATTATATATTTATTTTTTCTAATTTTATGCATGCATATTTATATTTTATACACATGTTTTGATATAAGCAAACGACGAGCATAGCGTCAATGTTATTATCAGCGGAAACACTGTGTGAAAAAATATTAGGAGACGTAGCTACAACAGCGAACTATACAACTTATATTAATGACAAAAAAATAATCACCAACACCCATGCGATGTCTTGACCATACTTTGTCTTAAAATATGGTGAAATTATTACTCATCACGTATTTTTGTACATTTAGGTTCATTCTAGAAATAAACTATGATAATAGACAATCTTTCTCACAATTTGATGACAAATTATTATGAAACTCATGACTCCTTAAACGCCTCAACAATAACTCTTCTGGTGAGCATAAGTAAATTTTAATTATACATTATGAACATTTGGGCTTTATTCATTTTAAATACACCAATATTTACATCATTACGTTATTTGGTAATGTTTTAAAGAAAACATAAAAAATTGTAAATTCTATTATTAATATTATACTGTTGTGTCACCTCGATATATTTTTTTTGACAAATCTCTACGACATTTTAAGCTTTTTTACACATAAATCTATCAAATAAATGCTATAAAATAAGTATGCAGTTCAAGAAAGGGTTATTCAAAATCTATTGAGAGAATTTAGTCAGTGTAAATTTGCTATCACATTTACGTTCATTATTTCTAAATAAATATAAACACGGGCTCAAATGTGCTAATGAAATTAATTTATTCACGTGTTCTTTTATTAATAGTAAGCGGAACTTGAAAACATTATAATACCAAGTCGATAAGCATTTGTGTTTAATAACCTAGATTCACTTTCGTTGTTTATTAAAAATTATCAACAATTTATATTTATTAAATCGCTTTCTCTTAGCTTAATAAGCTACTAACATTTTTATTTGATGAGGAAGTTTTGATTTGAATGGAATTTTTCGTTTTATTAAAAAATAAATAAGGCTTTTGAGCCAATAAACCATTGAACTAGATATTTTATGATATTACTTGTAATTCATATTACGTTTCAATCTACTTATTATTAAAAAAAAAAAAAACTATATTTGAAAACAGTTTTTATATTAATAAATAGTACTAAGTATAAATATGCATTTACTTTATACCATATAAATAATATTTTCTATTTAAAATAAATACTTTAACAGAAATTTAAATTCTAAATTATTTAAAACTGGTCAACTTCCATATCGAGTAGTGAGATCACTGTTAGCGACCCGGGTTTCGCCTTTCGGCATCTTCAGGCTACA
>JAGVSQ010015606.1:0-10072 GCA_022683975.1 Rhyacophila evoluta
AATATAATAATAAAAAAATTCTGTCTCGGTTGAATAGTGGCGGGCACGGGGTTGGAAACCCCGGGATTAAAGGGATCATGGCAAAAGAAAATACAATCTATTATAAATTTAGAATGATGTTTACCTTCAAAGATATCAGCTACTACAATGAAATGTCTTAGAAATTTCTTAAAAAATATGTTTCTTTTTTTTAATTTAGCGGAGATAGTCGACTTTGCAAAGTTCTTATATAATGAAGAAGGTTTAGGAATCACCGTGCTTGGAGCTTCTGTTGACCAGATTTATACTCCTAGCCTAGAATATGCTCATCATGCAATATTCTTGACAGATTTGGCATGCGATGGGGCTATGAATCTTCTTATTGAGGTGATTTAAATTTTTGTCAAATTTTAAACATCTTAAAATTATTCTTTATTGGTGACAGTTGTATTCAGTTTTGTGAAATATGTAGCCGTATGAAGTGGTGTTGATTATATGAGGAGTATTTTGTATAATACCATATAGAGTATTTTATTACTTATATTTATTCAACGTATTTGAAATGCGTATGAGAATGGAGTACTGTTTATTATTAAAAACTCCGTTGATAGATGCCATACATTTTTTAAACCATGGCAAAGGTCGATACAAATACAAATATGCCAAAAAACAATGGCGAATGATATCAGAAATTTATTACAATCTTTTGACAGGATTCGCTCCATTTGTGGAGCATACGACTAACACGCGATGCTTTATTCTCATCAAACATTAACCGTTTGTCCAGTTGTCATTTAGATAACTGTAGGATTAAAGCGCGCACTTTGGCGCCGGAGATACACATCCCAAGATGCAGGACTGGATATCCAGTGGGCTGAATAATTGACTGATAATTAATTTTATTGAAAAATACATCAACGTTTATCTTGACAATGCGGAGATCTATATACTGCATTTCTGGGGTGGATATTTTCACACATTGACTGTGGAAAGGAAAAAGGATGGAACCCTCAATTTTTCAAAATAGCTTCTTTTTGATAATAATATTGTATATAACTTGATACATATTATATAAAAATCAAGCTGAGCAAGTGTAAGCTAAAAATGACGAAAAAGTGTCTAAATTTAGTTTTTCTGTTTGAAAAAAAGATGTCCTGTGAAATTTGCGACTAAGAAAAACGACTTCTACCTAACCAACTTTATTGGTTTTTCTTGAATAACTTATGAAATTAATATCATATTGAGTAAATCACACCAGAGCTAGTTTTCATGCACTTTCAGGTCAAATATATATAGTGTTTTGAATTTGGCCCAAAATCATTGAATAAACTTTTTTTGTGCCTCTTGAAAAAATTGTTATATGTGGGCTACGTCCTTTTTCTTTTCCACATACGATATATTCCACTTTGCGACTGGACATGGTGAACCGTTGATGCAAGCATACCTTCAACCAAACACACTATTACTTCATATAATTTTATTTATCATATTACGTTCACACACAGTGAGTTTGTATCCCGTAATTACATTGAAAGTCACATGTTTCACAAATGTCCGTTACTCGGCGATATTTCATGGGGGAAAAAATCATGCTGAATAAAAACTCTGTTTAAGCCATTCTTGCACTAATCAGTTCTACCGTGGTTTCATAATTTTCCATATACATACATGGGGACTATAATAATTTTTCCGTTCTCTAAAATATATTAGTTGCTAAATAAATATCATCAAAATAAAAATGTATTCGGTATTTGAACTCTTGAATATTTTTCAGGCCGAAAGTCGTTTACTTCTGAAAGATCCATATAGATGGATTATACTCAACATCAATGATAAATATATAGGATATAATTTGCCAAGTAATGAAACTAATGAGACTATATTTTTAATTCATGGAACGAATACTACAGCTGAAAACGTTGACAACTTTACGTGGAATTATCATAGTGAAAATGTGTCAAATTATAAACACTATATTTTCCCAGCCATATTAAACAATTTAGAAATATTTCCTGATAGTGACATTAATGTCATTTTGAGATCGACTGGAAATGAGTCTTTAGAAAAATTTTCAGGTTAGTATTGTTACGTTTATTATAATGTTTTATATGAATTTTATGATCGGAATTAATAAAAAGTACAGCTTGTAAATATTTGTCTGAAAATGTATACTATACAAAAATAGCTTTATTAACCGACTTTTCCCGGGATAGATTCAAACTCGATCTTTATTCAAATTAATTTCATTCATCACGTTATAGCAAATTTATATTAATACTTGGCAATAGACAATATTTTTAATCTCTTGTTGACTATAGATATGATGTTAAAAATAACGCAGTTGATTTATAAATACTAATTGAAATAATTGATTTAAATACAAAGTTGCTACTCTTTAACAATATGGAAGAGTACTTGTGACAGACAGACACACAGATATATTTTATGTTTATTTTGTAAAATTTTTCAAGATCTTAATCCGGCTGATAACATAGAATATATATAGATAAAGCAACGCGTTACGATAGATAAACTGCTTTCGTATTATACTCGTAATAAAGATAATATATATATATATCGTTATAATGAACATTGTATAGAACTAATCCATATTGTTATATGAAATGGTCAAAGAAAAAGATTTTTGATCATTACTAAGATGTTTCCCTATTCGAGAATTATTATACAAGTCCAAATCTCATTCAGTTGTTGAAATTCTTCTTTTCTTCTCGTCGTTTCTTCTTGTCGTTTAGTATGGTTACATTAAAAATATTTGATACATGTTGAGTTGTACAATAGTTTATAGGTCTTGGTTTGGGTCAAATTTACAAATGGAAAAGATGGATGGTAATTCTTTGGCTGTCCGTCGTCAAGACCTCCAAGGTGCTCCACTGAAAGTGTGCTACGTCATTACTGATAATGATACACTAAATCATCTTTCTGACTACAGGTAATCTACGCCATTTCGCATGTCTTTGTAACAAGTAAATTATTGTTAGAGCAGTATTTTAAGGTTGGTTGCATAAAACAATAGATAGTTTCATAAATAATTTAGCAAGGAATTTACATCAAATGTACTGAAGTGATAACTGAAGACGATTCTTGAGTATTATTCAGCATTTTATTGACTATGGTAATTCAAATACCTCAATCATGCTTGATTTAAAAATTGTTTGTCTTTATAGAGACAGAGAGATTGATACAATCACAAAAGTAAATTTTGTCCTGACCAATCATTTATTGGACTTCTTAAATGCGAGTCGAAGTTTTAGCTTTGTCAACTCCTGGGGTTATAAAACTGATGACGGAGGATGGAGTGGAATGATCGGAGAGTTGTATACAAAAAATGCAGACGTAGGAGGTAAATGTTGACTTGTTTTGTTTTAGTATGAGGTGTAGTTTTTCAATAAAATATTCAATCATTTGAAAATCTATGTCCAACATTTGTTTGATAAATTCAAACCTGCTAATTGCAGTACCGAATGATTCTCAAGCGCTCTGTTATTCAATAAGTCGACGTCAGCAATATTTAACAGTCTGTTTATCTTTAGAATACTGCTTTCTTACACATAGAGTAACTCGGCGTCGACAACAGTATGTGACCAATAACAGCAAAGCAGCCGTCGCTGGGATTAGTTACCTGCTGTCGTCGTCGTCGAGTCGCTCTTTGTGTAGAAGGCACAATGCAGTGAATTTGAAGATG
Organism: Rhyacophila evoluta; assembly: GCA_022683975.1. NCBI lineage: Eukaryota > Metazoa > Arthropoda > Insecta > Trichoptera > Rhyacophilidae > Rhyacophila > Rhyacophila evoluta. The sequence continues at coordinate 3,683 of JAGVSQ010015606.1, forward strand.
TTAATTACTTCATTTATAGGTGTCGCCATTTGTCCTAATTGAAATGAAACGATCTTGAAGTTGGTTAGAATATTAGCCGGACTTGTTAGTCATTACAAATTGAATTTGACGGAAGATAATTTGGCAACTTTAAAAGAATGACGAAATTTTACGTTGAGTGAGGATCAACAGGGCTAATTTTACACATGTGCACTCTATACACATGTATAATAAAAATATATGCTTTAATTTTTATATCAGGTAGATTTATTGATTGTTTTCGTTTTTCAGGGTCGCCGTTATTTTTTACAGCTGATCGAATATCTGTCATAGACTACATAGCAATGCCTTCACCAACCAGATCAAAATTTGTCTTTAGACAACCGAAGCTGTCTTACATGAGGAACGTTTTCGCATTGCCCTTCCGAAAAGATGTTTGGGCGTGTTCTGGTGGACTTATTCTCATAATTGTAGTAGTACTCTTTATTTCTACCAAATGGGAATGGTCCACCCCCGCTTATAAGGTAGATAATATTGAATACTCTTCCTTGTTTTATTTTTGTCACAGAGTCTCGGTCTAAAAAGTAATATTCACGTCTTTTTGTCGTTGTAAACGTGACATCATTACGCTGACGCTTACTATTTTTATTGTACAGTAAAAGTTATAAAATACTTGTTAAATACCTGAAAATATTTACAATACAACAGCCTAGAAACCTTGCAATATTATCAGCACCCACAGAGATGTGTATGTATGTATTTCAAATCAAATAGGGGATCAATGTGTTTTGTCCAAGTTATTTTGCTAAGAACTTTTATGACTTATAGAAGGACAGTGAAAATGATTCAGAAACTCTTCGTCCTTCCTGGAGTGATGTAACGCTGATGACGATTGGCTCTGTGTGTCAACAGGGGAGTAGTGTTCAACTGAAAGGTAAAACATCGAAATATACATTCTGTGTTTCTATAAACTAAACTCTAATAATAGTTGTATCATTCGAATCACACCGACCGCCCAACGGTTTTCTCTTAGTATAAGGCTGTATTAAAAAAAAAAACTCAAAAAGACGTCTTAATATAATGGCATATAAAATTAAAATCATCATATATATATTTTTTTAAATACAGAAAAAAGCAAAAATATAAAGCTATGATTAAAAGATGTAAAAACTTCTTATACTTCACTTTTTTACAAAGGCAGTTTTTTTTATCACGGCTGAAACATTTTACAGACGTTGATTTTTTTGTGTGAAAACCGTTGTGTGCATAAAAACAATGAATCAACGAGCTTTTCATATAATATTGCCATAATAAAGAATATTTTTTCAAAACAATTATAAGAATAGCTTACAGGTGCGTATATAGTTTACAATATTTGTATACATTTTTCCTAATTGTGATTCAATATGTCCAGTGGCCTAGCTATCGAGGAGCAGTTTCTCCTGGTGCACGAATCATTGAGAAGGGGGAAGGCGCGAGTAAATTTTTTACCTATCGTGAGAGCTAAAACTATGAGAAACCATATTTTTTGAAAATAAGTAAAAAGTCTAATTTAGCGTGAGACTTAAAAAAATAACAAACTATAGGATACGCACCAATTCTATTTGCCTAGGGCGCTGATTATGTAGCTACGCCACTGAATATATAAAATTTCAAAATTCCATCATTGGCCTTTATGTATTAATATTTAATCTATTTTTTTAAATTAAATTAAAAATAATGTGACACAGGATCAAAGTTTTGTTTTGTAGTGAGAATCAATAGCTTACAATGCTATCTTCTTTCGAGGATATAAATGATTTAAACCGTTTGCAATGCCGTTCACTTTTGTGCTTCATAAAGAAATTTTACTTTCAAGTTTTTGGACGTTAAGTAAGTCAAAACTGGTATCTGGTAAGTAAACTAACTGCAATTCACCAACAGCAATTAATCGACTGGAATGTTCACCGTGCCGTAATTCGTCGAAGGGAAAATTCACCTATTCTATTATATTATAAACAAAATTGTACCACCATTCTAGTGTAATCAAAAATCATAATTGTGCAGTCGGTGGATTTTCCGTTTGACAAATTGCAGCACCGTGAACTTTCCAGTCGGTGAACTTTCCGAAAGCTGTAAAAACTGCTGCACATTTCCATTCAAATTTTCTTCACATTATCTAAAAAATCAGCATATATTTTTCACAGAATTCACATAAAATTCTTATTAATTGACAGGTCCTGTAGGCCGCATAGTAATTCTTTTATCATTCATGTCACTGATGTTCCTCTATACGAGCTACTCTGCTAACATAGTAGCCCTTCTGCAATCTTCTTCTTCAAGGATTAAAACTCTATCAGACCTTCTAAATTCTCGATTGAAGCTTGCTGTGCATGATACTGTTTTTAATCACTACTATTTTAAAGTGAGTTTTTTAAATATATTTTGTTAAGTTTTATCAGAGAATTTGTATTGATGTTAAAACATATAACTGCATGTTCGCTTTTTATCTTGACTTAAACTTATCAGATTGTTTTTAACAAGAATTGGTTATAGGCCAATCGAATAATATTTAATTAAAAAAAGGCAGCTTAGATTTCGTCGCCTCCGCTTATTACCACGTGCGGCAAATTTTTTTATAGATGTAAATAATGTACGAATTTTATAAGAAGTTTTATAAGATATTTATTATTTACCTTTTCGCGATCCTGTGGTTGAGAATTATTAAACTATATTCGCTAAAAGGCCTATTACACCACACAATTTCAAGGCACTCTTACCCTTACTTAGCGCGATGTAATAAGCCTTAGGCACTTAAAGCACATAAAAGAGACCACGCCCACTCTGCTGAAAGAGCATTTATTAATGTGTAGTGTAATAGGCCTTTAAGTCCAAGGAGAAAAAGTGGATTCGGATAAATATTTTTATACTATATTCGTTCCCTATATGAAGAATATGGCTACTACATGTTACCTCCAGGGCTCTCTGTCGCCCGCAAGCCGCCTCGCGTCCTCCCAGGTAATATCAGCATCCTGTAATTCCGCTGAATAAGCTCTATGGATAGTACTCAACGGCCTTCCAGGTCTTTGGAATCCAGTTGGTCGAAAAAATAAGATCGTATTAATACAAATATTTTTATCAAGATCAATTGTAATTCATTTTTATATTTTCCAGACTGCAACAGAACCTGTGAGAAAAGCTATTTACCAGAAAAAAATTGCACCTCCTGGATCGAAGCCTCGCTTCATGACACTCGAACATGGTGTGACAAAACTACGAGAGGTTTGCTATAAATGTCATATTTATTCCATAATTGAAGGGAGTATTTCGAAAATAAGCATGTTTAAAGGAGAAGATTTCTAAAAATTATTGTTGTATAGAAGAACCACATACACATCAATTTTAAATATGTCGTAAATCAAAAATAAACATTGAACAACATGTGGTGCTTTTATACAAAAAAATGCTTGTTCAAAATGTTCACATTTTAATTTTTATGTACTGGAATAAGTTCATTTTGGAAATACCCTCCTCAATTTTTTTGCAAATTTGTTATTTTTATTATTCTACTGTGCAATATTGAGTTAAATCTTAGGACGTGACGTCAACAAATCACAATTTGGCACCAAAATTATTTATATTTAAAATCTTTATTAAAAAGTTATTTAGATTTTTTTATTTTAGGGGCTTTTTGCATTTCACATGGAGATAGGAGTTGGTTACAAAGTAGTTGAAGAACTATTTCACGAAGAAGAGAAATGTGGCTTGCAAGAGATACAATATTTACAAGTGGTGGACCCATGGCTTGCTGTACAAAAAAATTCCTCATACAAGGAAATGTTCAAAATTGGGTATGTAAAAATAATATTGTACGGCGGTGATAACACTTGATATATTATTAATCTTATCAATGTAAAGTTTATATGAAGTATTTTTTTATTCATCTGTATTTTTGAATTTAATACCAACTCACATACAAATAGTTAGTTACTGATAAAGAAAAGATATGACATTATATAGCACGATCTATGAATTTTTTATTACATTAACTAACATAAACTCAGTGGCTTGCGTCTGTACTAAAATAATATTAAAATTTAAAAATCTTTAATTATTTCTACCATTAATAATATACAATATTATTAGGGAAAAAGAAATTAATTGATATTTTTTTTAGCATCTAATAATATATGAATTGTATAAAATGTCATTAAAAAATTAGTTATTCGTCAATAAATAGAGAATGCTCGGAAAATAAGTGATATATCATTCAAAATAATAAACATTGGAATAAGTAAGATTTTACAACTTTTGTTTTAAATTAAAAAAAACGTATGTGAATATATTTTTTTCTAAAAAAATTGAAATTATAAACAGGAGAGATCTTGTATTAATTAAAAATATTATGCATAATTTGGTATAGATTTCGTAGAATTCAAGAGTATGGTCTACAGGCGAGAGAAAACTGGCTTCTCTATACCAAGAAACCTCACTGTGCAGGAACTGGAAGCATTTTTGTCAGCGTTGGTATTGTTGATTGCGAACCGGCAATGTTGATTTTGGCGTATGGAGGACTTATTTCGATCATTCTTCTTGTTCTGGAAAATCTTATAGCTTACAGGTATTTAGTCGATCACTGATATAATATTTTTAATTACACTCGCACACAGTATAGTATCGTGTCAATAATCGTAAAGTTTATATAAATCCCTTTGAGCTCTGGATTGCTAAGTTATATTGGTGCTGAATGATATGCATTCCTTTTACTAGTGATGATTCAGTTTAAAAAAAATAAGATACTGTTTAAATAAATCCAGGGAATGTGGACTTGACTGCCACATCTACCAGATTTTAAAAAAATCCAAAAATGCAGGACTAGAAGCCTATTGGGCTTAGCAATTAATTGTGTAGATCCGTATGCTCCACATCGGGGGCGTACATAGAATTACTAACTGAATAAAAAAATGATTTGTCATGATTACGAATTCTAGTAAGTTTCTTACACTGCCATCTAGCGCAAGTAAAGCAAAAATATGAGATTTATTTATATTTTTTGCTTCACGTCACTAAGAAAAGATGTCACTGTGCTGTAATTATAAGACATATTGTATTACGTAGAATGTTAGCTTAATATTTATAAAAATATATAGTTTTATATAATGTATCTTGTAGCGGTTTAGAGGTTTAGTATACGTAATGTCTCAAAACATTATTTGGCATCGGTTAGCACTTTATATAATCTTTGAATAGATAAGGATGGCTTAAAATTCATTATAAGCGAAATTTTATAGGTACATAAAATTAATCCAATTATTTATTTTTATTTCAATATAAAAAATCGTCAAATATTCCCGAGACCTCATATGAATTTGACGTATATCAGAAAGAAAAATAATAATACTAAACCTACTGATACCTTAGTGCTCATCCGGTAAATGCGGGATGGACTCTCGCATCTATCAGATTTTTCATAATTCTAAAAAACAGGACTAGATATCCATTGGTTTGAGTAATTGTTTGAAAATCAATTCTCATGAAACATAATCTATCAAGATCTAATTATTCACAATGCGGAAGCCCATGTACTTCAATTTTAGGAGCGAAAATTCATGATAAAAGCTGATTGCATAAAAAAATCATTTATCAACAAAAAAAATTGAAATTGTGTTTTTTTGCAGATTATGTTTAAAGCAACGGGTCACCAGATTGAGAGCTTCAGTTAAAAATATAGAAACTCCTGATTTTAATCATTAAAAGAATTGTTAATTAAAAGAAATAATGTAATATTCATATTTATGTGCGAATGAATATAAATAGTAAAAATTATAATCGGATATTTTGTCATTTATTAATAGTAGACATAAATAATTATAAAGCTTTTTCAGTTTTAATTTTTTAGGTTGTTAATTATATTTACTCTATTTGACTTATTTGGAATACGTCAACATGTCTCCAATGATTAATATAATCGATTATGATATAATAATGATTTCGTTTGGTTTGGAGTGATCCAATCAAGCAAGTTCCCGTGATACTGTCAAAATATTATCACGAGATTATGGTTGTGGGAAAAACAAGTGTTGTTTTAAGTAACTGCATCTGTATTTGGGGATCACGGTTGAACTAAAAGCTTTCGCGGAAATTATTGACGGTAAAATGTAGTTCATCAAAGCGAAAAATTAGCCGTGTCAATTTTCGTTCTCCTTGAATTCGCACACATCCATGCTTTATGATAAGCAATGTCGTGAAAAGATCTGGAGACTCAATATTAATTCGGTGTAGGAATATAAATAGTAAACAATCGAACGCAAAATCTTTATTTTATAAATTGTAGCACGAATATTGTAACCAACCAAAGAAAATATAATATATATTGTATTCTAAATTATTTAAAACTGGTAAACTTCCATATGTGAGATCACTGTTTCGCCT
>JAGVSQ010015607.1:0-10072 GCA_022683975.1 Rhyacophila evoluta
AGGGGCATATAGACCAATATTAGCCAGAGCGGCAGAGTTATCAATAAGACCACGCTTAAGATATAGTTTGTCGGTGTTTTATTTCACTAACATATATCTTATAAATAAACGAGCTTAAAAATTGTAAATGCGTCAACATTGATTGTATTTTGTGAACGGTTTTAGCTTTTTAATTAGTTTATGTCATACCGTATAAATACATATATGCAAAATAGTGTGTAAAAATACATTCAGAAAAACGAAAGGCATCCTAGTTATTTTTAAATTACTTGGACTCGTTTTTTTAACCTTCGAAATATTTGCATACTGTGCGGTAGTATGTGTCGAGTATGAAAGCCAATTTTCAGTATCTCCATGAGATTTAATATTATCCACAGACCGTACTTACCTTAGTGTACCCTCAAATCCAGTGTTGTAGATACGGTATCAACTGAAAATTCTAGTTAACATTTTTGTATTTTCTATAATACTGTATTTACATTTCTATAATACAATAGCTTTAATATAAGCCCTACCCCTAAAATAATCCCAAGTAAAAAATACAGTCTCCCCGGTAGCGTAGTTGGTAGCGTGCGCACCTACCAATCCGGGGAATGCGGGTTCGAGTCCCCATCTTTCGGATTTTAAAGATCCGAAAAATGCAGGACTGGATGCCCATTGGGTTCAGTAATTGTCTGACAAACAATTCTCGTGAAAAATAGTCTGTCAGGACGTCTTCAAATTGCGGAGATCCATATACTTCCCTTTCGGAGTGGATATTTTCACAATGTGGAGATCCATATGCTCCATGTTGGAAGCAAACATGGTATATGGAAAAAATACAATACGAGCTCTCTCTAAGGAGGTCGACAACATCTTTCAAGCTGGAGAATACTCAAGTGATTAAGCGATCACTTGCATTCAAGTCCTATATTGATGCTATCGACTTTTCTAGATACCATCTATCCAATTTGCGGTGGATGAGACTGCAATATTTATATGCCAATGATCTAAAATGATAAATGAGCAGAAAGTTGTCTTGTCAATCTAAATTTCCTCAACAGGCTACAAAAATCCAAGAGTTAGTTGCGTTTTAGTGATACGTCTTGATGGAAGTAAAGTCCCACCACTAATTATCACATAAGGAAAGAAAAAATAGCCAATATGGAAGCTCTACCCCAAAAATAAGCACTAGTGAATTTCGGATGCATTGCATACGCATTTCCCGGATCAATAGGCGCGCACCTTACCAACTATGCTACCGGGAAAACTAAATTACTATATTACTAGTGAACATTCTACATAATCTTGAATTGCACGCATACTGAAACTGATTTTTTTACTCAATAAAAATTGATAAAATTAAGTAAAAATAAGTCCTTTTTCCTGGTCGCAAATTTCACAGGCGCTCCTTTTTTCAAACGTATAAATTCAAATACTAATTCGGCACTTGCAGCTTAAATGTTTTGATAGAACGTATATTAATTTGTATACATTTTGATTATCGAAATAGGCTATTTTGAAAAAACTAAGGGTTACGTCCTTTGTATTTTACACAGTTGAATGGATTTATTAGGTGTGAAGCCATATCTTGACAAGTTTTTTATGGAAATTGGTTATCGACCAATTGCTCAACCCATTGCGTAGCTTGTCCAGTCTCATGAAATAACAATCTTCTTAAACACTCATTGATTTTTTTCTTTTTCAACATTGTGTAAATGAATAACATCAGAAAATATTGTGAATATAATAAATCATATTCATTCAATTTGTAAGGGATCTGATGCCTTTGAAGGATTCTTTGTCACTTTGGTGTTGACCGAACTAAAAACATGATCGTAAACCGTTAGAGTAATTATCCGCGTACTTAAATATGTGTATATCCATGTTTGTTTTGTGTTATGAACTTTCGAAAATTTATTTGGTGTTTAAAAGTTGATAAAAATATCAGATTACGTTAAATATTTTCAGGAATAATGAATGCATTGAGGATGCGAATGAGATAGCAAACAAAGGACACGTAGAAAAAAATGGATTTAAGTCACTAGCGGAATCACTTGTAAAATGGAGTTATACCCCATTAAAAATCACCCCTCCTCTTATTATGGGATGATCTCCTGGCATACAATGGCATTCCTTAGAGAGCGATCGTGCATTGTTAGCGTCGCGGCGCGTACAGCGACGTCAAATATTCGATTAAAATCCTACAAATCCCAGATTCGCGGTTTCCGCTTTCACATAACGATATTGTTAACTTCATTATAAACCAGCCGGAAGCTTTAACATACTCACAGCGTCAATATTTTCATGCGAATTAATATTATTATTGAAGATATTATATTCAGTTAAGCAATTTTAAGCTAATTCAAAACTATAATTAAAAAAAAAATGTATAATATCTAGAACCGAATTGTTGGTACGTAAATTCAGTAGCGTAGTTGGTAGCATGCGCGTTTGGTGATCCGGAGAATGCGGGTTTGATTCCCCATCTGTCGGATTTTAAAAACCCAAAAATTTAACACTGAATGATCGTTGTGCTGAAAAGCTATCCGACAAACATTTCTCGTAATAAACAATCTTTTAAGAAGTCTTTACATTGCGGAGATCCATATACTCCTCTTTGGATATCTTCACACTGTGTAGATCCATATGCTCCATGTCGGCAGCGAATTTAAAAGATTTAAAAAAAAATTGCAATTATTTTATATTATTTGACTTTAAATGATACTATAACTATTTTTGTATTTATTTTCTTGATTAGAGTAGTAGATTTTGCATAATTTGAATTTAATACATACAATTTTAGCTGGACAGTTGGTGTTTAGCATGGTTGTTTTTGGCTTGATAAGGCGAAAGTGAAAAATTGTTTTAAACGAACATTATAGATTCAGTGTTGCTCGATATCTTAAGAGAATTATTTAAGTCAAAAAAAAATAAAGTGATAAATATTTCTATAAAATTTAATAATTCTAGAATAAAACATAAATGAAAATAAAAAGTTGAATAAAAAAACGGCAATAAATCCAAATCATCAATGAGAAGTTTTACCTTTTTGCCATGTTTGCTCCGTGATTTGAGCATATTGATCTATACAGTGAGAATATATTCGATTTTAAAATGGGTTATATAATAACTTCTCGCAATATAAAGACTATCCTGAAAGATTTGTATTTTTACTAAACTTGATTGTCATGTAATTGATAAATCCAATGGGCATTCAGTCCTGGATATTTTGGTTGTAAAAACTCAGCAGCTGTGAGATTCAAGCCCACAATTTCAAGCTCCATAGTCCACATCATAAACTTTCGACAACAGTATAGCAGAAAAAATGATATTTTTTTTATAATAAATGTAATGAGGTACGGGCTATAGCAAGGTTTTCTTTCATGTTCTATCAATTGTGAGGAAATAAATATCTTTGTATGAATGTGTAATTGTTTTATAAATGTAAATATATTCCTTATTATCAAGTAAACACGTCTTATATAACTTTATACATTATACACATTATGATTTAATTGTTAATTAATGCGATAAGTTTTTAATGAAGTTTTAATTTTTCCATTTTCAAAAACGAATGTAGTTTAAGTAAAATTATCCCATATTTGATAATTTTACTCAATGATATAAATTTTATCTTTTTGTCTACACTCATGTCATATATATCACTTAATATTTATGTTTTAAATAATAAAAGTCAATGGGATTAAAAATAAAATATCTATGGCTTAAAGTGCTAGTTTTTTAACTCAATTTATTACAAATTCATTATGATATGAGGGTGTATTTCCAAATTGAACTTATTCCACTATATCAAAATATAAAACAAAACAATTTCGAATATGTTTTCTATGTATAAAACAATCATTTAGCGTGCAAATTAGTAGAATTTTATTGAAAATAAGTCTATTAAAAACAGAGATAACAATTGAACAAGATGTTATGCAGTAATTTTATACAAAAAATATGTACTGCATTCAAAATACTCTCTTTTAAATTTTGATATAATGGAATAGTTCCACTTTGTAAATATCCTCCTCATATGAAAACACACCATTTAAACGATATTTTGGTAAAGCTCCTTACAAACCACACACTTTTGATAGATTTGAATATAAAAAAGTGAAGTTATATATTTTGCAGCAAGATGGAATTATTGAATTACTTGGGATGTTTTTTCCGATATATTTATATAATTTTGATTTGTAAATAGCATATAGCATCGTGCAACTAATTGGCATTAATTTAAATTAAATTTAATTATGTTATTTATTATAATTTAATTTAATTTAACTAAACTACATTGTTTTCAATTTAATGGCATTGATTTCAAATTGATTAAATCAATGTCAATTTCAGCAAAAAATGTCATAAGAAACATTTCAATTAGCTAAGCTCGATGAGAAGTATTTTAAAATAAATTAATTTTTTAAAAAAATAATAAAGACCACAAATGGTTTTATGTTGTAACAAAAAATGATTTTGTATTCAGGATAACTTAGTTTTTCTCTATTGCTAGATAATGAAAATTCCTCAATAAAACGCGTCTTTGTCCGACGCGAATGAGAGAAAATTCCAAGTTTATCAAAGAAGACATTTTCGGGGAAATTTTCCCTTTGCGTACAGGCTGAAATTTTCGTATCAGTAATATTGAGCTCCACTTGAATTGGTAGGATTTCTCGTTTCAAACAATATTAATAAAATATTACCTAAAATGTAAGGCATTTATATTCCACCTTTGAAGTTGTTTGCCATTTTCAGAAATAATTGCCAAGTCCTTACTTAGCAGTTTTCACAGTAATAGATAAGTTTCGCTATTATTTATAAACTTTATATATTTAAATTATAGACATAATTTATTAATGTTTTAGTATTTTTTAATTGCATTAACTTTTGATTAAGTAAATTTAGTATTTATTTCAGAAAACAAACCTGAAATACACTTTAAACATTTTATTTTTTAAAAACCGTTAGCCTGTTTTTATTTTAATAAGCATGAAATTTTTATTCAGTATTTACCGATTGATGGCATTGATAATTTGTAGTTTATTTGATAGTAAAATCATTGATTTAGTTTTATCATATATAACAAGTAATTCATAGTAAGGGATTTTTTTTGAGTTGTGAATAGAGTGACGTGGATTGTATTGTGTAGAAATAAATTCGCCATTATCGATATATCAATATTAATGGCAGTTTTATTTATTACTTTTTTTATAAAATAATTTCTTTATATAAAGATTAATCTCAAAAGAATTTTTTACAGCGAAAAGTCTTGTTGATTTTAGTATATCTGGTATCTAAATGATATTAAAAATATGTGCATTATATTTATGACTCAAGTGGTAATCTCCGGTCCTAAAAAGTTTTACGATTAGATTAGAGTACGATTAACACTTCTTACCCGGTGATATATAGCGAGTGATCTTTTATTCATATTTTATTTTTAATTATTTTTCCAAATTTACCGGTTGTCAAGAAATTAAATTTTGTGTATTCCTCACAAAAATCCATAAGATTTCGATGACGTCATTACGAAAAAAGAAAATTGATCGATATCAAAGAAAATTAACATTTTGTATTAAATTTAGGACCCAAATGCACGTGTGTGTATTAGCTCACGTTATCACATGTGTATTGAGCAGCATCAATCGCTTATTTGAATGATTTCATTACGTTTCAGACAGCGAGCATTGTCACCAGTTAGATATAGTTATCAGTTAGTGAATGATATTTCCCTGGAAATGTCGTCTCAATTGTTTTCACCATGATTTTCGCATTTATTACACAATAAACTGATTTTTATAGCTAATTGAAATAGTTGAACTTACAAATTTTGCATAATTTTAATTTGAGATATAATTTAACTGGAAATTAGGGTGCAGCACCGCAGCTTTTGAAAAAATAAGCAAGAGTTATAAATATCTAAAAAAAATTAAAAGGGTAAAAAAATACAAAATTGCATTTTGAAATATAATTGTTTTTAGAACAAACTTATAAGCCTACACCTTCATTAAAATACTTGAACTAAGTTTAAAATTGCATTTTAAATAATATTATGTAGACTTACAAGGCAAAAGTTTCAGTAAAATTTAACAATTTACTTAAAAACAAGAATCTATGTTGTCGTAAGTATATAACTACGAGAGAAGTTTATAACTCAATTTAAGTGAAAATTTGCTAGTCCTATTTATAAAATTTTGATTATTCTTAAGTGCCTTACTTGGGACATGGTATATTTAGGACCACATGAATTAATATGTTTATTATAATTTCATAACGCTGTATTGTATTTTATTTGAGTTTAAATATGTTGTTATGGTCAAAGTCGTAATGGTATATCATTTTAATTTTATGATGCAGAAATTTAGATGTCCCTATGGTGATAAAACTCAGACGTACTCCATAAACAGGCGCGGGCAATCTTTCTTACTTTGAGAGCCAAATTATCATTTTATCTCCAAGTTATAAATTGTAAAAAAATTAAATAAAACAAATTGCTATTTAGTTTATTTATGTAAAATATAATATGAAATGGCATAAAGATCTTCATCCAGATGGTTATGTATATATTTTTAAACCATATTCGTTCCCAAAGTTGACCATATGGATCAGCCTAGCGTGAAAAAATCCACATAAAAAGTAAAGTATATGGATCTACGTAATGTGAAGACTTATTAAAAGATTGTTTATAACGAGAATTATTTGTCAGATAACTTTTCAGAACAATGATCATTCAGTGCTAAATTTTTGGATTTTTTAAATCCGACAGAAATTGAAATTCATTTCGTACTACCCGGATTGATAAGCGTGACGCTTTCCTGTATGTTATCGGGGAGATATAATTAACAACACAATAATTTTGTGTGAAGATTGCACTTGTGCTTGAAGTATTATACAAGACCATAATTATTGATGCTGGTATTACTTTAAAAATTGCATAGAGTTATTGTACAATATTTAATTCTCAAAAAATGTTTGTCCTGTTGAAAAACTGATTTTTCTTGAAAAGTAACATTGGCAAAATGGATATTGTTCGTATCAAAAGAAGTAAAGAGTTGTATCCGGCTCGCGGGCCAGAGGTTGCTTATATGTGGCATAGAGCATTATAAATTTAAGTACTGCAAATATACCGACATATTTGAATATGACTTTTAATTATCAACAATAGTAAGAAGCGTTTGTTTTTGTTTGCTAAAAAATAAGTAAGTAAATATATATTGTAGTATTTAAAATAATAACCGAGATAGAAATAGGGGAAGTTTTGGTATTGGAGGCTGAAGATTCATATCCGGTTGCTGTATATATTTCATCTCAACCAAACCAATTTACGTGTGCCGGAATGCCAAGACTTCATGTTATGGAGTTCTATATGTTATTTATATAAAACTTAAACGGATTACATTTAAAAAATCTTTCAGTAAAAGCTTAGTCACTACGCAGCTATCTGATTTCAAAAAAGGTTTTAACTTAAAATGTGATTGCTTAAGCCATTGAGCATCCATTTTACAATTTTAGCGAATTCAATATTTTAACAGTTGTGCGATTTGAATTTATTACTCAACATTAAATTGCGTTGGCTTATATCTCTCCTAATAGGGAAAAATACACGTAATTAATCATAAACTGACACTGTATATTTGTGTCTAAAGTATTCTGTTTATATTGATGCTATAGAAAAGTATATTTATACTTTAAGCTTATTTTTTAGGGTTTTTTTGAATGTATTTTTTTATTTTGAATTTGGTGAATATAAATAAACAAAGGAACTGAAAGCTCAATAATTCATTACACCACATTCGAATAATTAAATAAAAAGTTTTGAAACTCCAAAAAACAAACAGGTTATATTTAAAAAAATAAAGCTTTCATGAACCAAAACTTTGAAGCACAAGTTCATAAAGTGGTCCAATTTTAATCCACTCAACGTTATGAAAGTATAAAAATATTTTCGTCCTTTCTGGCGCCGGTCCAATAATAGACAGTGTCTATATTATATATACACGACAACACCATTGCACAATTATTCACGATACAAGAGCTTTTTTTATAAAAATATTCTGTGGTTAGAGCTTTTTCTTATTACGTATGATATATACATCTTGGTTTTGGGATAAGAATCTAAATAGCGTTACTTTTTATGAAACTCATATCATACTGATAGTTGAATAATTGTAGTAAATTACAATTTTTCCGATGTAAATATTCTTTCCAACTACCATTTTAGTTTTTATGCTGTTGTCAAGACGACAACTCACTAAAGAAGTGTTTCTTAAACACAAGACCATAACTCTTTGAAATGTTGTCATAAATTAAATTTGAAAAAGGAAAATTCGTTACTGAAATTTGTTTCTGATGAAAGTTCTGCTTTATTGCATGAAAGTATAGTATCGATAATCTTTAAAAGCACACGCTGTATTGCAGATAATAAAAAATGTGCAAATCTTAAAAATCTCTTTTATAAGCAGCGATGTTTGGGCGTAACATATGACAGTATTACGGTATGGTAAAAGGGCCTAGCCACGATTGAAAAAAATATGACGTAATTAATTACTGTGGTAGATTTGAAACTATTTTTGAGATTTATTAACTGTCATTTGTTACGTGCTCACTTCATTCAGGTGTAGAATAACTGATCAAAAACTTTTCCTGCGAAAAGTATTTTTGGAAAAATTCCGAGCTTTAAAAATAATTTATTTTAAAAATAAACGAAATGTTAATGCAATTGTGCTGCTTAATAATGTGTTATCGATATTTTCCGAAATGAAAATTTACTAAATTTTTTTCAAGTTATGAATTTTTAATTAATAAAAAGTTTTAATTATTAAAAACTCGTTTTGATTTACATTGCTTTGATGATTTTTTAATTGAAATGTCTAAATAAGTCGAAATAATTGCCGAAGTAGTAATAATGATGGCTGAGCTAATGATGAATAATTTTTTTCTGTCGTATCTGTCATGTCTGATATATTTTTTTTAACATGTCTACTTCCAATGCTTAGAATATAGATCTTTATACTGTGTAGACATATTGATTATCATACTATTTTACCTGGGAAACTATGATATGAACTAAGATTTAATATTTTTTAATAGTATAATATAAATATCAGATAGTTTAAAAACACATGATTTGTATCTTGTCATCCGTATTCAGTATCATTTAAATATTGTATAAGTCATCGATTACTTACAAAAATAAACAGTTCTAAAAATAATGAAAAGCTTTCAAAATATTGGGATGAAAGAAAAGGATTGAAGATAAGCTTAAGATAATGAATCCGTATTTATTCCGGAACGTCGGCAAAAAGCTCGCAAAAGCTCCTTGGAGGTGCGCAGCAAACTGTATGCAATTCTTTCGAAGAAGTCGGTCGGCTGGCAAAGAGATCGGGTCAGGTAGATATGCCTTGAATAATTGCGAATGCCTCGCCGACTGAATGCCCAAGCAACAGCGACCGTAGCAAATTAATCTTATCGGAAAGTTCTGTTTCTATTGCAGAAACAAGAAATGCATTTATATGATCACAATTGAAGGCATACAGAAAAAAAGGGCTTGAATTACAAATTCATACGTTTCGTAAAAAAATTAAACATTTAATTTAATAACGCTTCGTAAACTTCTTTTTTCCTGCTATATCGTCTCTCCAAATGTAGCATATAGCCACCATATGGTATCAAGGAATCTCTATCATCCACCAGTTGCTTTGTGTTCTCACAAATTATGCTAGCGTTGCTTTTAAATAAGCTAAATACATCATGTAGGTAACCTTATACAGATAGCTTTAGTTTTTAAATGAAAAAACTAAAAGTTACTACACTGGACTATTTTTACACAATGGATCTGTATCTGTATTTTCTATATTTAATTAAAAATTTCAGGTTACTGGATTAAAAAAAGGGTTTGAAGGATGTAGCACCGCGTTATTTTGAGACCGTGTAAAAATGAGTGTACACAGATGAATTCGAATTTTTATATACTTAAACTACAACATTGTTTTTAAATGCTAAATTATTTAAAACTGGTAAACTTTCATTTGTTCACATATAGAAGTTTACTAGTTTTAAATAATTTAGAATTTAAAATCAATTTCCA
>JAGVSQ010015608.1:0-10070 GCA_022683975.1 Rhyacophila evoluta
GTACAGAAGGAAGAATGCGTTGAGCGTGACTTCTATTACCCCGCGATCTACAACATTCATTATTATAGCCAAGACAATCGCTTCAACGATGACAATAACGATGATAGCTCATCCAGCAGCTCTTCGTCTAGCTCTTCTTCTTCATCATCATCCTCTTCTTCATCTTCTTCTGAAAGCGACGAGTCGTCCTTGAACCGTGGTGATAATATCCAACATACTGGAGCTCAGTCTTTAAAAACTACCAAGTTCTTCGGAAGGCAACAACAGCAAGAATCTGAGCCACTTCGTCAGGTTCAGTTCTTTGAAGAAGACACAAAGATTTGCATCACTTTGAACAATCTCCCAGTTTGCGCAGACAATTCTAGGGCTAAGGAAGAGACACAGATCCGTGTAAGTTATAAAAACAATTTATATCTATTTAATTTCTCGACCAATCATTTACAGTGTAAGTATTCTCAACTATCGAAATTTTAATAATGGCATTATTATATATTTCTTGATTTAATCCATAAATATTGAATCGATCTCTGGGCTGTAGAGTATCAAAAATTATGATGAGCATTATGATAATTATTATTTTAGAAAAGCAATCAATTTCCATTTCTTATAAGATTTAAAATATTTTTTAAAAAAAATGGAAATATCAGGTTGTTTTAGAAAGACCATATCACTCATGATTAAGCTAGCTAGAAGTAATAATAATTTCACTCGAAATTTTGTAAGAACTTTATGCTTGGTTTTGATTATTTGCCTCTTTATTGTTAGTCTTAATAACACATCAATCATACTCAAGAAACTAAAGTGTATTTAAGCAGTTTGTGGCAACTAAATCTACTGTATTTACGTAAAATATTCCAGTTTAATAATGACTGTTTAAATTTTCAAAATCTTGGAAATTGTTATTTAGAGACCGTATTCTTAAAAGATGATGGAAAATGCCTATTTTTAATATCCTACCTCAAATTTGAACACTATTATGAAATAACTTCATTATATAACTGCGAATAAACTATTGATTGTATATTCTGTTGGTATAGGTGAACGTCGTATGCCGATCTAACAATGATGACCACTTCAGGAATCTGAGGCAAGAAATCAGAGATGGAAAAAATCCAAAACTGAATGAAAAGCAATACAGGCCCAACAGACAAGTCTTCTTCAGGGTTCCCAAATCCTGCGAAGTCTAAATAACCTGACTTCCAGCCGCATCATACCCAGCCCTGCCCATGTGACCCAAGCATATCCCTCGATACACGAATCATCGAATTAATTTAATATTATGATATTTAATTTGTAAATATTAAAATGTTTTTTAAATTTATCCACGAATAGTTATGTCTACAAAATTATTTTTAAGTATTTTTTTTTTTTATATAAATTATATATTTACGAAAAATTCAAAATTTTAACACTCACACATATATTTAAAAAAATCCGATTATATATTTTTCTTCCTCTTATCATTATCAAATAATTTATATTGTACTATAAATATTATATGATAATAGTTATTTAAAATTAAGTTTTGTGATCGACACGTATATAAGATAGTGAGAAAATTATTTATAATATGTATTATAGAATTAATTAGATACTATTAACTTTTTTTCTACATGTAAAAATGTAAACTACCATATTATTATATTTATTTAATAAAATCAAAACAATATGTAATTATACACCTGTTTTTTATTATTTATTTAATTATTTGAAATTCATAAAAAAAAAAATTGATTCTACTAAGTAAATTAACGTTTACTTAATAGAACTCTATCTTTTAATAATTCATTAATATTTTTGATTGATGGTGCTTGATGAAAATTGATTTTAAATTGTGTTTCACATATGGAAGTTTACCAGTTTTAAATAATTTAGAATTTATAGTAATTCAACAAGTAAATTTAATAAAAATTATAGCATTCAATTATTTGTATCGATAGTTTTTTATATTGTGACACCATTATCAAGACAAGTAATGATATTAAGATGGATGTATTTGTCGACAAAATAAACTAGCAAGTAAAATAATTATTCAATCGGTAATGAATTAAAAAACGATGCATGGCAATCCTTTGCCACTACATGGCTTAAGCCCGTATCCGAAGAATCAGAAATACATCATGTATTATCTACTAACAAATAACTATTCAATTTTATGTGAATTCGTTAAAATAAACCAATCAATATTTTTATAATATTTGTTCTACGACTTTTACTTGGAGAATATCAATGTATTATCACAAAATAACTATTTCTCCTGACGAACTAATTTTGGACATGTTGTCAGCGGTTCATTCAACATTTTGGTCATCCTGTCACCATCTAAGCACACACAATGTTAGGTATATAGATTTATAGGTAGCCATTTTTGTATGCAACTACGGGACTCGAATTCGTTACAT
The DNA here is from genome assembly GCA_022683975.1 of Rhyacophila evoluta. Classification (NCBI taxonomy): domain Eukaryota; kingdom Metazoa; phylum Arthropoda; class Insecta; order Trichoptera; family Rhyacophilidae; genus Rhyacophila; species Rhyacophila evoluta. Next base: position 2,403 of record JAGVSQ010015608.1, read on the forward strand.
TTGGTTTTGATTCATAAATGAGCTCGTCACCGGTTTGAATAGGTTATTAAAACATGGTGATTTTTTATACAGCTTGAATCTTTTTCACTCGACTTGAATCCTCGACCACTGGTGTCGGTACTGCGGTAGAACTCGACATTACCTATATTCGACATTAACCACAAATATATCAACTAAACTTGTAGTTCTGGGTTTCCACCAAACACAATTAGTCGATACTATTTCTTTTACTGTTACCACTGCAAGATATGTGCATATTATGGATCTTTATAATTACTTGATAGACATCGATTTGTAGCTAATTGGTTCCCCTATCGAGTTCAGCTATTCATGACGAATCCCAAAATATATTATAGAAGAAATATTATATATTCATATACTTTTTGGATTTGAACCTACGACCTTCATTACTTAGTCATTACACACGTATATACAATCGGCTACAAAATGTGATCATCTAATATAGCGTGACTAAATTTTAACCTACAAAATTATTAAATTTTATTGTAGTATGAAATTTTCTAAATAAATTGTGTGCTGCTACGTATATAAATGGACATAGATAAATAAATTCAACCAAATACCTCAAACGGAAATGGGTGAAGCCCCATTAAAAGACAATCTGCATCCAAAAAGTAAAAATGATGAATAAATGTTCAATTTATCTTTTAATTACGATATTATTTAATATTATATCAATTTCCTAACAAATTCTCATTTAAAAGACTTCTCCATCAACTGTAATTTCGTTTATTGTCCCTAGTAATTAACAGTTTTATTATTATCGAAATATGATACTTTCAACCATATCTTTTTTAATATGAATCACATGGTCCAACACAAATTGTGTAGAGATTTCTCACGAAAGATTGATTTTCATAAAGATTTCCTGACAGAAAATTGCTCATTAGACATCAGTACATTTTTTTGTGGAGCTACAGGACTTGTGACCTTTCTTATAGAATATTTTAGTAAGGGTGTGTTTACCAAATCAGCCACGGAAACTTCATGTATAATCTATTCAATATGTATAAATAACGTCATACATATATGAGAATTGTAATAAAATATTATATGATGGACTTCGTCATATTTAAGTGTGTGGCAGCATAAGCCTTAAGTAATTTGTATCAAGCTTTCCCGTTGAATAAAACTAATTATTTTTCAAGAAGTTATGACGAGACGGGTAGATAATAGACCAGTTTATTAGTATAAACATCCAACAGCTAGATCTGGATATCACTGAAGCAAGGACACAGCAAAGTAAGTAGCAATGCAACTCACGGGCCAACAAATAATTGAACCAAATATTATAAAATGCCTTTTATCTAGCAGTCGATTAAATAAGATCGCGACTTAAATTCAATAAATTCAACAATTTGCTCTCAACCAGTCCTTCAGAAAAATTGTACATTTAATAAAATATTTCTAAAAATATACTTCGCATAGTGATTGACAATTATTATACCATGTGGTTTATACATGTATTAAGAAACTTAAAGAATTTATAATCCTTGAATATATCATTTATTAATTGTACACACGTTTCTCTTATCTCTATAAATACAATGTTTAGTAAATATACATGAATAGAAGTCAATGTGTATATGACGATATTCACGTTTAGAAATGTTGAAAAATTAATTGACCTTTTAACTACTAATCATAGCTTACAAAATATCATTGACTACATAAAATGTACACACAAACAATGCAAAATGATTAAAAACATGTTTTCAATTGATATTGATTAAATCAAAATCTCAAAGAAATGTTTGTATTATACTTTTTTAAATGTGCGTACAAATTGTATATATTTCTTGTATACTCTTCTTCTAAATTATGTCGAAAGTTGTTAAATACACTTATTAAATAAAATACAGAAAACCTTGCTTAAAGTTTTGAAGAAAACTGTCGCATTTAAGATTCCCGGCTTAAAAATTAGTTTTGTAAAACTGTTTTTTAAAAATAACTGAGAATGAGATGAAGAAAATTTGTGACAGCTTCAAAAATGTAGCATATAGTTCCACATGATGGGAAAACTTATCTTGACAGATTATTTTTAATATCATTCAAAATATTTTCCATCGAGTACTATCTTCATTTTTTTTAGATTCTTTTAAGCTTTTAGGATTTTAAATTTAATCTTTGGCACCGAAACACGGACGCTTATTAATCAGCCACCATTAAATTACAATACAAAAAATATTACATACAACATTTAAGCCATTATAGATTGCATATTAAAATCGCTTAGTATATAAACTATATGGTTCTCAAAATAAACTCAAAGACACAATTGAATATTAGCAATATTATTTGAAACAAATTCGCGTGAAAAGTTTGCTAAGTTAAGTAAGTCATCGTTATATGATTTAGACGGTATTTTATGAACAACGACATTGGTTTCAAATTTAAAAAATATTTTAAATGTTTGATCTATCATGTGGGATGTGCTTTGTTTGCACTTCAAGTTTCGTATATTGTAAAGAATCGTAGGATTTGTATTCATTAATGAAAACTTCTCTATATATTTTCAATAATAAACTGTGTTTTGCATCTTAATCTATTCCGGCTATGTATATGTAAACTATAAGTTAAATGAAATATCAGATAGTTCTAACTAAATTTATTTTATTTTTTCAATTATATATTACCAGAGGTCGTTGCTGAAAAAAAATATGAATCTTTCAAAGGTTCAAATTGTTTTTTATAGAAAAATATTAGTTTCAAATATTTTCTTTGTCTCTACGAATTATTAGAATGCCATTGAATAATTCTGTTAGCAACAATTATTTGTAACTATTATTTACATAACTAATATCTAAGCATAATCAATAGCAATACAAGCTTGTAAGTCAAAATATTTTCGCAAAATGCATAAACAAATTGCACCTTGTAAAATAACTGCTACACGGGTTGTCGTTAGATTTTGTATTGATCCTCACTTATCTGAAATATGTCAAGTTCGGAACATTACAGATACTTAAAAACAAACTGTATGATCTCATTTACAAGATGATTGCGACATTCATATTTTAAATTTTATTATTATTTTTTCAAAAAGATTTAATAAAAGTATTTTATGAATTAGTCAACCAATACATCAATATGAACCCTAAAACATAAAACCAAAATTAATGCCTAAAACAAAAAGGATACATTAGTTACGAGGATATACTAATAGAATATTAACAAAACAGGTCTTTCATAATCGCGCTTAATAGTAACTCAATGCAAAAAAAAAGGCTCAATTATTTCGGCATATATTATGTCTCCCCGGTAGTGTAGAGGTTAGCGTACAAAATGGGGAATGCGGATTTAATTCCCAAATCTGTCAGACTCCAATCAAAAATGCATGACTGGATGCGCATTAGGTTGAGCAATTATCTGACAAACATTTCTCATGTACAATAATCTGTCAAGACATCGTAACACTGCGGAGATCCATATACTCAATTTTTCAGAGTGGATATATTCACAGTGTGTGGATCCATATGCTTCATTTTCGAAGCAAATACTTTGTGCGCTTTACCAGGACGCAGTGCGTAAAATTGTATATATTTTGACATTTAACATAGAATGCTATCAAAATCTTGCTTATGTATTATTTCAGTATATCCTTGATATTGTATATAATATAGCTCAATGGAAAATGGGTTTAAAGACATATAATAATAGCATAAGAAAGCTCATATCGTGGCCACAAACTGCACAAAAGAATTGTATGGAGACAAGAAACTATTTATAACATCACTATCTTGCGATACAAAGAATCTCTCAACGTATTTTCAAAACGGTACTATCCAGGAGTAGCCATTTTAACTACCTTTGGGAGCTGAATTTTTGAAAGAGCCTTTTATTGTATTTATATTTGATAACAGGAAACTAAAAAATCAGTTTAGCTTTTAAAGTTCCGTCACAGATCTTCCTTCCCCCGATCAGCCTGATTGAATCCCTCACAAGTTGTTTGGCTATTGAGCAGCAGGTTCTGGAATAAAAGTATCCTGAAAACAAAGAGTCTACGTTGAGACTAATGTCTTTATCGGTACTTCGTGTTCTTGAGAGGGTTTTTATTCAACACTTAAATTTGTTAAAAATAAGGATTTGTATAGTTTGTATGTGGGGAAAACAATTACGAAAACCCCTTCTTCCAAATACCGCTGAGACAGCTTTCCAAGACGTTTTTATTTTATATCATCTTTCATGATGCATAATATTCATTTGAACTGTAATATTTCGTCCTTTAAATTCGACCAGCACAATCTTTTGAAAATTCCAGAAAATGATAGTCATGATTTTTTTACTTCGTAAAATTTATTCAGATATATACATATTTAATGCAAAAGCTTCATATAGCAAATACGATAATCATTTTAATTAAATTTATAAGCTCGTAATAATTACAGCTTGAAATTTTATTTATAATATTTTCTCTTGAAACGTGTCAATTATTCTTTCACTCAAAGTTTTTAAGTTTAAGATTATGTACGGAAACCATATTTTTCAGGATATCTGTGAATTTTTCATTGAGTCAAAAGTGATCTTTTGTAGCGTATAATTTTTTTATCTAAATATTCTATGAATGATTTTTACTACTTTATTTTTCAGTAATCTTGAAAATGAAATGGGTTATGAGGTGAAATTAATCTCTGACTGTATGGAAAAAGACATAAGCTTGACCTCATCATTACACATGTCTCAATGACTAGTTTGTAAGATAACATAAATTAAAAATAATTGTAATCAAATGTATCTATGATATCCCATCGATTAATTACTACAAATAAACGACCAGTGGCGGCTTCTTCTTCGTATAACAATTCAAATTTATTGTTTGTCACTGATTGAATGTTTAAATACTTTAAATCGATATTTCCGAATCGGGTTTCGTTTTTCTGCGTATATAGAACATTCTACTTATTTTCCATTCCAGTCTTAATATTTAATAAGAAAATCAGATGAAGATGAAATGAAAATATTGTTTAGTACTATGTATATACTAATTAATTGATATCCCTTCCTACTAAGTTACGATATAAATTGATGATATAATAATATAGCATAATATATGAAAAATTAATAGTTACGTTCTAACGTAAAGCAAAATTTTTATCATTTTGATAATTTACTTCATTAATCAATTGTTTTGACATAAATGTATATTTACCATATCCTTCGAAGATTAACTTAATGAACCCATACAGTACAAAGATGTCGACTTCACTGAACTGCTTTGAATATGGTCACGGGTTCGAATTCTGTAGCTGTAATATATTACAAATATTTTTCAAGTACAGTAAAACTTCGATTATCCGCGCTCCAATTATCCGCGCGAGATTTTCCCTCAACCACTATCCAAAATGGCTCCCCAACAAGGAAAACGCAAACGTGTAATGCTCAGTGTAGTAACGAAGTTGGCTATCGTTAATCGACTGAAGAAAGGTGCTGTTTCTACAGAATTCAACATCGGTGAAACTACAGTAAGAAATATTAGACTAAAAACGGCTTTAAAGCAAGTAGTGGCTGGCTACGTAATTTTCAACACCCCCACGGACTGCCATAATATTAACACGCAAGGTGAAAAACTCTCGGCTGACGTGGTTACCGTTGAACCGTTCATAGAGAAACTAGGAGGAAACGAGGAGAGCATTGATGATGCAGAATTTACAAACGGAGAACCGTTTGAAATAGCTGAAAAACTTATGCGTTGGTATGAAAATCAGTCGGACGCTAGCTCTACGGACATGGTGATTCTAAAACGAATTCGCGATTCAGCGGCCTCGAAAAGGAGTTCGAGCCTCAAACAAAAGGTTTTTGATTTTTCTAATTAAACTTCACGCATTTGCTAATAAATAAACTTACTACTGCACTAATAATGTGTATTGAAACTAATAAAAGTAGTTAACATAACAAAACGTACGCGTTCGTAATTGTAGCCCAGTGTCACTACAAAAACGAGTCAAATTAGGCTATTAACTCCAGTTATCCGCGCCCCTGTTGGTTTCAACTAGCGCGGATAGTTGGAGTTTTACTGTACCCCTAAATACAAGGTTGAGCGAATGGCTTAAAACCAATGTTCGTAGATAATGAAATAATTTTCAAGACACTAGGGGTCTATATACGTAAATTCAGAACAGAAATTGTTATTTACTCAATACTACAATAAATTGTATTATTTTAAATACGTTTGGTAATTTATCTCCCGTTTTTAAAACCCACGAGCCGCCAATGCATTTGAAACACTACGCGTGTGTGACATAATATAAACAATATTATGTATGAAAAAGTGCAAGATAAGGGATTTGACAGTATAAAAGCCAAGATTTTCTTCTAATTCCTCAGACGGTCCTGTTCTGTGATCAGCAACAGGTAATCGCTAGGCAACTCATCAACATGAGGGCCTTCTTCTTATTGACTCTTTTGGGTAAGTGACTATTTTATTTCTCTAAATATATTCTTAGAGCGCATGCTTCAATCCTTTCTTAAAACATTTTAATATATTTCTATCATGTATAATATATTTCTATCATGCATATCTAATATATCTATACCATGTTCATAAAGCAATATATTTTCATTTGTAGTATATATATTATTATTATTCATAATAAGCTTTCGATATTACTTATATTAGTTACTTAAAATATTTTCAATTTGTTCAACTTCCATATTCAGCATTCATTATCTATTTTTTTCTAAATGTCATTAGGTACGATCGATTCACCGATTCTTAAAACAAATCCTTCCCAAATACTGTGCTTTTGTTCTTTTATCATAATATTGTTTCCATTAATATGACTCATCGCTTTACGACGTATATTTTTGTTTACTGTTGTATCCTTCGAAAAATTTGATCTCACTGGTTAACCATTACATTCGTGTTATTGTAGTGAAAAATTCATGTTTACCAAACTTTAACTTTTTCTTATTACAGCAGTGGCCGTTTGCGCTCATGGCAATCAGAAATCTGATTATCAAAACCAGATCCATAAGGAAAGAGATAACAAATACAACTACCAGGACAACAATCAGAATGACAGACAAAACGCTCGTGATGGTGAGATTTCTTTATTTAGTACATTTTTTTATTAATTAATTGATGCGTTCCATATGCTAACATAGTGAAACTTGCCTTCTCTTCTTCCATCCGTTACATCTTCGCATCCCTTATACGGGCATATACCATGGTGTGACGGATGTGAGGAGTATCAAAATACTGAAAGTGTATCAGAAAAAAATTTCATGGCCTCAGTCAGCGTGCATTGTAGTGTACATGATTCCAATTCTAACTAAACTTTTTTAATGACGAGTCTTGGTTAAAGGAGGCTCATCATAAGGTGTCGCATTTTTGCCATAACCATTCTTCCTGAAAACCAAGTTGCAATAGCCGAACAGTTTGGCAATCGGCCGAACCGATTTGAGAAGCTGACATGACTTTTGACGATTGATTCTAATTTAAAACAGTATTTTTTTCATTATTTTGACTGATGCTTGGCCATATTAAGATATCTTATTATAACTACGTGTATCTCTTCGCAGAATGGAAGTCCGGATATACTTACCACTACAATGTAGAGTCCCGCACTCTGACTTCCTTGAAAGAGGAAGACCAGTGGGCTGGTGTTCTCTTGAGAGCCCGCTTGGTGCTCCACGCCCAGAGCGAGG
>JAGVSQ010015609.1:0-10070 GCA_022683975.1 Rhyacophila evoluta
GTAAACTTCCATATGTGAGATCACTGTTAGCGACCCGGGTTTCGCCTTTCACATAAATTTATCACGGCATACTTGAGATATCCAGAGCCTGTGTGATATATATTTTTTTAATTTCAGATGTATTGGGCTTAAACAATTTTTTTTGGGGGATGTAGCACCGTTTTATTTTGAACCCGTGTAAAAAGAGAGTTCGCTGTGTATGACCCATCTCAATGTAAAGATTTATTTGGACAGTTCTTTACTTAATCCTTTGGTAATATTGAATCTTTGTGGTGTTAGTTAATCAGGTAATTTAAGGAGACATGGTGATTAGCCGTGCGCTCCCGAGGCTTGGACCACAAGGGCCTTAGTGGTCAGCTCAACCAGGCTTTTTGACTTTTTAGTCTCAAGAATACTGGTGGGTGACAGGGATTCTTGGAAGCGGAACGTGGTGTCCATATGCTCCAATTAGGGAGCAAACATGAAAGAAGGCGAAGAAGAATATTGCATTTTTTTTTTTTAAGTTGTTGTAAGATTTGAATCCGTAATATCCAAATGTAAGACCCGCATGATTATCTCAAAGAAGTAAAAATTATTGGAGAATGTATCAAAGACGATTAAAATAAATTTTGATAACTAGTGAACAGTAGTAAACTGTTAATTGGTAAAAATACCGTTCGTCATTGATACACAATTGTTTTTATAAATAATAAAATAAACTTGCATCTGAATTCCTACTTTAATGCCGTATCCTTTTAGTTAGTTCATTTGAAATGTCCCGCTAACAACCCAGTCGAGATTTTTGTGCTCCTGCGAGGCAAGACTGATTATAGCAAAGCACATTCGAAACGTGAATAGATGAAATATGACATGCTCGCTTTGGAAAAAATCTAAGAAAAAATATATCTGCGACATTCGAGATCTACCTTCTCGTACTTTTGCACGAACTGCTCGTTGGCGTATATCCTTTCAATTCGAAAAATACGACCAGAGTTTTTTTTTTTTTTTTTGAATTTGAATGCAATTTATTTTTAAAATGTTTTTATTGGATTATAACGACATGAAAGTTGATAAAAGTTAACCAGCGATACTATTATGCTGTTCTTTATACTGTTTTAATCTAGATTCTGAATTTATTTTCATACGTTTATGCTTAATCTATGATCAAAATGGAAATAAGTAATTTGTTTTTTGTATAAATAAAGTATACTGTTTGTAAAATATATAATGCAAGTTACGCAAGACTACATTAATAAATAAACTATATTACAATAAAATTGTATAATAAAAAAAATGATGATAGTATTTTGATTGGTTATATATACGAAAAATAATGTGTTGTATTAAAAATGAGAAGATTGCTGTTATGGTTTATCAGAACAAAAACATCGCTATGATCACTGATACTGTATCATTTTCAATGAGTACAATTTAATTTACTAAAGTTTGCTCCTTAATTAAAAAGCGTTGTGTCAGATTTATAATAATAGATGGCATGTGTGTGTTTTACATAGTACGCTAGCAAACGTGGTGAGTTAGAAAGTCTATCATTTATAATCATAATCATTTTCACTGGAAAAACCCAACCCAACCTAACTTTACTAGGTATTGCGCAGCCAGTGTCCATCCTCCCTTTTCACCTCGTTGCACCATCGTTCAATGTGATCTAACGAGGGAAAAATTACAAACAAATCAGTGATTATTAAAAAAACTAACATACTCTGTTATCACTTTAATCAAAACTACGCAATTTCGGAGCATTTTTATTTTTTGATACGAACAAGATTATCTTGTATAGTGTTTTACCTCCAACACGAAGAAAAATTATCGCTCTTATTGGATTTTATTCGACATGAAAATTTTAAAGTAAAAATAACTGAAAATAATTGAAAATGATATGTTGATAACCATTTAATATCATAGTATAACTTGTATAAATAATATAATATTTAAATAATTCCTTTCGCAAAAAGAATTCAAATGTTTTCATTTTTTTTACTACGACCTACATGGTATGAATTCTTTCATGAGTATATGAATCTTCACCATAAATTCAATGCAACATAAATTGCTCAAGTTATCGCGTATTTTTGGATTTTTGTATTAACTCCAATAGGTGTGGGAATCGAGCCCGCATTTTTTGGATGTGAGACGTGCACCCAAAAATTTCAACTGCGGGGACTACATAGTTATAGTAATGCCAAATAATTAATAAAACTTTTTTTTAAATGAAGGATTGCTTGTAAAATACTTTTTATGATTGGATATTAAAAGCTTTGCTTTTTAATGAAAATGATATGATTATTCAAATGGATTTTTTAGACGTGTTTAAATATCAAATGGTTATCCTATTTTGACCGAATTTTTGTCTCTCTTCTTTCGTTGACGTTATGTAAAATAATGTTTCAGAAGAATTGTTTTTCTCCTGTACATTGTGGATGTAACAAATGTGGTAGAAATAAAAACGTCTCTAGAATTTATGATTAAAGTTTTCTAATATGAGTGTGACAAACGAACGTTCGTGGAGCTTCTTCCATTTTTACTCGGAAAACTTTGCGTGTTAATGTCATTCAATTGAACTTTTTATCACTTACAAAATAAATATGTTAACTATCTTATTTTAAATTGCATTATTTCACAGATTTTTTTTTTTAAAAACACTTCATGAAGGTATTAATAATCTACAGTATAAATATATAAAAATATATTACATTATCTAGTAGAAAAAATTTGTTTCATTCAAACCATGATTTTTCTGAATTAATTACTTGCCATTGCAAGAAATTTTGCAGGACGATTTAAGATGCGCTAATGTATGTTGTTACTTTATAATTGTGGGTATTTATAAATAATAAAAAGCTTTAAAGTTATTTCTAAAGTTTTATTAAGTATTTGGTGCTTATAAAATTACAAGTAGGCGGTAATATAAAACCATTTTTTACAACTAATTTATTATTTAATAAAGGATATATCGTTGTCATATTACACTGTTTTAATAAAATTCGCTGTTTCAATAATATTTGTCACATCTAAAGTAATGTATGTAAACCCTTCTTTTAAAAATACAATGATATTTTATTTTTGTATTAGAATGAATGATCATATTTTTATTTGTACATTTCAACATACAGTTGTTGCGTCATGAAAATTAAATAATTAAAACCAACATTATATTAGTATAAATGATTCATAAAAAATATTTAAAAAGTAATTATTAAAAAAAATATTTTCAAAAATGTGAAAAGAAGTTGTAGTCAAGAAAATCTTATAACTCAAATGTTAATAAAGTATATTTAATTATTAAAACACCACTATTTAATGTTTGAATCTACTATTTTGTTCATCTTCCTTGCGGATTGCCTGCACCAGGACGATAGACATTACAGCATTGATAATCTGAAAACAAAAGAAAATATGTTAATTAATATTATTTAAGCCATACTTATAACTCATTAATGGATAAAGCGTGACCAATTATTATAGTATATTTAATTTATCTCAATGAACTAGTTGCAATTTATATTTTACTCATAAAAAAGTGTATTCTTTGAATGACATTAGTGAAATAATCTAAGATCGGTATCGACGTGTGTATTGAGCAGAGTCTATCACTCATTTAAATAAAGTCTCAGAGGAAAAAAGAGGGAGCATTAATTGCGGCTAGATATAATATCTTATTAGTATTTAAAAGATATTTGCCGTTTGGGGTTTCGTCTCTTTCGAACACTATTTTTTCATTTACTGATTTATTTTGTGTTATTTATCTTTTAATACAGAGGACAATATTTTTATAATAATTTATCGGAATAATTTTTCATATTTCAATTTGTATTTTTAGTAGATTTTTCATATTTCTTTAACATAGATTGTCGTGGAAGTCCAGACAATTAATTGAATGACTATTATGTATGAGATTTTTTTTTAAATAGGATTGGAGATAAAAATACATTTTTTTTTAATACTATGTTCATTCCGAAAGTGGATAATATATTCATAGATCTACACAGTATGAAAATATCCACGGTTAAATTGAACTATATGGATCTTAACAGTGTTGAGACAAGTTTTGACATATTATTTTTTACGAGAATTGGTTGTCAGACAATTATCGGACCCATTGGATATCCGGTCCTGCATTTTTAGATTTAAAATAATACAACAGATATAAAAACCAAACCGGCGTTCCAGGGATGTTTAATATAGTATATTTTGAAAGTACTATTTGAAAATTTATATATAAAAAATAATTACAGTTTGTTGATTGTTATAAATGTATTAAAACTCCTGATTGAAAACATCTTTGAGAAATACTGTTGCGTAAGTTTTTCATCTCTTAAATTATAAGTTTGAGAAAGTTGAATTAAAATTGAGCTTTTGATAATAATAATAATGATTGTGCCGGACTAAATCTTTTGACAGTCTTACTTATAAATATAGGGTAGTTATTTCAACTTGTTTCATTATTTGAATTTAAATTTATTAAAAGAGCATAAAATTTGAAACAATTAATGAAGTAATTTTAATAAATTTACTCGTTATAAAATATATATTTTAAAACTTAATTTACATTTATGAAAAGGAAGGGTTTATTTAAAAATTGTTTTTAGATTCAATTATAATTAATCTAAAATCTAAGCAATATATCGTCGCCAATATTGCAGGAACACGTATCTTGATTTTTGGTTTAAGTTCGGTTGTAAAGTATAGTTTTATTTTTTGCAATATATTGTATTATTTATACGATTGAACATTAACACGTACGTTTATAATGCGTGGTTAAATTATGTGCCGATGATACAAGAGATAGCAAAAAATAAATCTTTACTTTACAAAGTGACTTAAATAAAAAAATCAAGATACGTGTTTCTGCAATATAGGCGACGGTATATTCCTTGTAGCTATCGTGTTTACTTCAAAGGTAGAGAGAGCTATTGACGGTATAAAGGAAAAAAAACGTAATCCTCAGTACAACTTGCAAATACGAGGTGGACACTGGCCTCCACACTCCCAAAGAGACAGTATTAAATTAATAACCAAATTTATTTGTATTTACTTTGTTATACCTAAGCCAAAGAACTAAGTTACATGTGGCATAGTATTAAATTGAATTCAATAACATTCAAATGATGTTCTAGAGTGGAGCCCTAATCCTTTCAACAATACTCCTATTTGATATATTTTTGATAAATTGTATTTTTGAATAGTAGAAAAAATATAAGCAAATAACCATCTGGATGGAAATATTTTTTTGTACACATTTTGGAATAAAACAAAAGTATGCCATCAAAATAAATTATGAACACAGATTTGACATAGACGTCTACATGCGTGGAATTTCGAAACGAAAGATATAAAAGTTTTTATTTTTGCTTATATCATATATTGTATAAAATGACAGACGATGAAAAACAGAGTGGAGAAAAAAAAACACAAACTTTTCAGACAGTTGCATTGCTGAAAATTTAATCAACTTGATTTTGTTTTTCTTTTCATTGCATTTGAATTTTTTTATTTTCTGATTTAAATATATAGTATGCAAGTTTGATACAAGAATGAACAAGAGATAAATTTAATTCTAAAAGACTCTAGACATCTGCTTGTCAAATATAAGTACAATGAAACATTTTGATATATTGTTCTTTGTTATCATAATATACAATATATAACTTAACTGCAAATGGTTATATCTTTGATATAAAGAATGAAGTAAAAAATGATCAGTTTGATAATATATTAACAAAGAAAGAGCTTAAAGATAATGGATAAATTTTGCTATTGTACTGATTGCAGAACCGTATTTTGAGCTTTGAGAACTTAATATGACTTCGTTAGAAATGAGATGATAAGAGAACGGACCATGCAGCCACTTATCACTGACAAAGTGAAGCTGCTACGCTGAACCTGGCTCGGCCACATATTGCGAATTCCTCAAGAAAGCCTGAACCTGACCTGCTCATTTTTTAAGATGACGTCGTCGGCGTCCTGGAAGGCCACTAAATACCATCTATAAAATGTATTCGGTGGAGTTAAGGAATGCAGGTATGACCTTGAAAGACGTAAGAGTACTGGCGGGCAACAGGAATTCTTGGAGGTGGGACGTGGTGTCCATATTCTCCACTAAGGGAGCAGATTTGGAAGAAAAAAAAGACTGATTGTATAAGTTTATCAAAAGGCTTTTTGTCAAAAATTTAATCAGTAAATATGTATTGTGGAGACATATTATGAAAATATCCTTATGAAGTAAGACGTTGTAAATGCTATGAGAACTCAGTCTTACTGAGAAAAGTATTTTTCACAAGTATAATAGACTGGACTCACTTTTTATACGGTGTATATTTCACGCATTAACGTGTAAAAAAGTATACTAATAAAAAATAATCGTGGATGATTTTCATTGAATGAAAATCAAAAAATATTAAAAGATGAAATTCGTTACTGCTTATTGTATTTTCATTTTATTAAAAAAACTTAACACAGATTAATCGCTTTTGGACAAGAGACGGATTTGTTTACGCACATTTGGTACGACATCGTTTTCATAACTTGAAATATACAGAGCCTGTGTAATATTTTTAATTATATTGAAGCCATTTAAAATACAAGTTTGGTGTATACTGAATTTAAAAAAGCTGGCCATATTTAAAATTGAAGAGTGATGAAAGACATTCACTAATTTTTTGTTACAACTATTAAAATTACAAATGAAATAGACTGGAAAAATTATCTTGAAAAAATCAAAAACCACTCCGTACCGTAATTCTATGACGACGATAAAGAAAAAAGACATAACCCAGAATTTTTAAAATAGATTTTATTCGTTGATTGGAATGTATGCAACATAATACAGTTTCTGTCAAAAGGATGTAAGGTAAAAATCCCAACTTTGTGTCTAAATGTAGCTCTTAAGTTTAATACAAATATGGTTTGTAAAATGTGACCAGGAAAAAGGCCTTCCACCTAATATTTTCTTTTTGGGTTTCCTGGTATATCTTATTAAATAAATATCGCAGTGAGTAAATAGAAAACAGTTTTAGTCTTTAAGCACTTCAGGGTTGTGCCTATGTAATGTTTTAACTTTGGCTCAAAAACATTATATACATATTTTTGTGCATCCCGTAAAATTTGTTACATGTGGGTTACGTGCTTTTCCTTTTCGACAGTCGATATGCAAACCCACAAAAACAAGCAAAAAAAATAAAGAAGTAAATTGATAGATTTTGAAAACAAATTATTGATCTTTGTGAGTATTTTAATGATATAAAGATTAATTGTCAGTTAATTAACCTTTTAGATGTCTACGTGCTAAATTTATTTATAGAATTTTTATGCAACTATGGAATATGTGCCCCCGATCAAAGCACAGCAAATAGCATGGTGAATTACACGTTTACCAACTAGGCTACCAAGGGATGATTATAAACATTAATTTATTACAGATAAATTATCATGCTAGGACAGAATAAATCTGAGATAATTTGCCCAATTTAAAGCTTTTTAACTTATATTACGTTCAATTTTGAAGTAAATACTTTAAGCAAACGCTTCAGCTTCTCGTTGGCAGCTGTTAGCGAGTTAACTTGCATTACTTACAACTTTAAATACTGTCTGAGATTGTTAGACGTAACTTCATAAGGCTAGAATAAACTCTTTCAAAATATTCCAATTATATTTTAACCACTCAGAAAGAATTTGAGAAAAAAATAATCCAGAAAATGATAGAATAACATCCACAGATACTTATTCTCACTAAGTGGGAAATATTTATTGTTCGTAACAATTTGATTAAATATAGCCATTCCGTATCGGTATTACTACTGAGGAGTTAGTTCTATAATTTAGATTTAAATATTTTGTTAATATTATGGATTTCTCACATATTTATATTATTAATAAATATTTTGTTTATGAATCAAATCTTGTGTTAACTAATAAAAACACAGCATTGATATAATAACATATTAGGGGTTGAAGCTTTTGGTTATGTTGATATTTTATTATAATTTAGCGGTAGAGTATATAAGTTATGTATCAAGTATTATAATATCGACCATCGAAAAGAAAAAGGACGTAAACAACATAGAATAAATTTTATATATGTAAAAAAGGCACAAAAAACGTTTATTTAATGATTTTGATTCAAGGAAAAAACATTACATAGACATACCTTTGAAATGCATGAAGACTAGAACTGATATTTTATTTACGGCATATGATGTTTGTTGAATAATATAATTGAGAAAACTACTAAAATTAATGACGAAAAGGTCATTTTTCCAGATCGCAAATGTTACGGGCCATTCTTTTTTCAAACTGAAATCTAAATTTAGACACTAATTCGGCATTTTCAGTTTATAATCTTTTGTTAGAACGTGTATTCAGTTATATAAATTGTGATTATCGAAAAGAAGCTATTTTGAAAAATTGAGTGTTACGTCTTTTTTTCTATAGTATAAAAATGATGTTTTTAAAATTTATATTTAAGGAGATTAAAAGTTTTTTTTAACTGTCGTCGGCAAATCAAAAATAGCTTCACAACCAACAATTGCGAGTTTAAATCACACAGCTACAGATTTTTTAAAAATCCAAAATATCGAGAGACAGCGATTCAATCTATTCACTCCAAATCTTCACATAATTGAGATCCATATCCACCATATTTGGAGCAGGCATGGTTAAATACAATAGATTAAATTAAATTAATTTATGAAATAGCGGTTGAATTAGTTTATACGATTAAATAAATAATTTTAGTAATTAAATATAAAACTAATTGTCACAAAGTGTGAAAAAATAAAGTTTTTCAAAAAATATTGAAACGAATAGAAATGTATTATATTTTCTACAGCATTAAAACACCTAAAGTATAATTCAAATTAAAATTCAATTAAAAGAAACATCCACGAAAGAAAAGTTTTTTTCATTCCTTGACACATTTCAATTAAGAGTTGAAAATAAATTTTCTTCAGATATTGAGTTAAAACTTTTTGGTAATTAACAATTACGGTATATTGTAAGCGGGTTTGAAAAGATTTTTTTTTACAATCAATCCTCATTTAGATTTTTATAAAAGCGTAACTTATAAAATGTGAAATAAGAAAAACAAGCGAATAATTCTATGATTGAAAAAAAAGAATTTTAAAATTGCTCGGGCTTATTTTTTAAGAAGTTATCTCATAAATAAAACATATTTTAATACGGTGTCCTAGTTAGACGAGAAATAAGTATGTGAGTGCCATAGCTGAAAGTTTTGTAGTGCAAGTCCAGTAATGTAGAGGTTAGCTTGCGTGCAAAAAAATCCAAAAACTTATGGCAATTGTCAATTAAATTTCGTCACGTTGCGGATAACCATACACATTAGTTTTGAACCGGACATAGTTATAATACAAATAAAGATACAGGACTGAATGTCCAATAGATTGTGCAATTAGTAGATGATTAATTTGAATGAAAAAAATATCAAAATAGGTTGTGACAACATGGAGATCCATATATTTAAATTTACGGAATTGTCATATTCACAATATTGATATCCATAATTATGCTCTATCTATGGTGAAAAAATACAGTTTTCAACCATATGTGCTCTGAAAGTGAACTATATGGATCGACCAATTTTGAAAATTTATTTTGACATCAATTATTTAAAAAAATTGGCTATCCGTCAATTGCTTAACTGATTAATAATTTAATTGTGCACCTTTTGTTTGTATCTCTGAATTTTGCTGTTGAAGCATTTTAATTAGCAATCTTCGGCTTCAAGCCATGAACTCTGTAACCTCTCTTAGTCATTACACAATACGATCACTTAAAATTTAAAAACCTTCTTAAATTTGAAATTAAAAATCTATTCATTTCCATTCCCGTTATATAAATTAAAGTGTGAATATTAAGTTCAAATACAGGATCATTATAAATCATCTTGTATTTTTGCCTAACTGATCAATAATGATAATTTATCTACGTAAATGCAGTATTTTTTATTCAAAAAAGAATGGTATAAAAGTTAACATTTTTATTTTATTTTTTTATACCACGCTCGCTCCAAAAGTGGAGCATATGGATCCACACAGTGTGAAGAAATCCACTCCGAA
>JAGVSQ010015612.1:0-10069 GCA_022683975.1 Rhyacophila evoluta
AAGGGCGAATTTCATTGCTTTCAAAAAGTTTGCGGTGTCATACGGCGAGCGTGATGATTCACATAAATTGCTTGACCAAATAGTCTTCATTTTTTTAATAGGTTGTTTTTATCATTATATTTATTTTAACTTCAGCACACGCTTAAGTGCGTGGCAACCTACGCCTTGGATAATTTATATATACTCCCGGGAAATTCCCGTCGAATAAAGAAGATGGCTTCTCGATATCATAACTCCGAGATACGCCTGATTAAGACCAGGTGTAAGGGCGGGGCGGATGGATGGTGGGCACATTAGGTATTATATGGACAGCGCATAGCAACTCCAAGAATCCCATTCGTTAGCCAGTCTCCCAGATCATGCTAGAATCCCGTCGAATCTCCTCTGAATACATTATATAAAATTTACCGATCTTCCAAAATTCCGATATTCGATTGACATAAATATTAGGCAGATCAGGTTAAAATGTCCTTAATGCTAAAGCAACACGTGGGTGAACCAGGTCTTACGTCACAGATTCTTTCTTGTAGTAACTACATAGTCCGCTTTCTTATCTCCACGTTGAAAACGAAATCGCACCATCGTATCCTTGAAATCTACTGCAAAACATAGGTCCTAAAAATTTAGTATACGGTTATTTTGGATCTTGTTTAGGTGCAATGATTCGCAATTGTAAAGTAACTTCCAGAAGGCATGCGTCAAATAGGCACCTTTTGGTTTGGACCTTGTATTATTAACCACTATGTTATAAATACTTTATTATGTTTTAAGTATTCCTGCACCATACAAACCATTCACAAAAATAGAATATATAATTGTACATATTTTAAACCACAACATTGTTATAACTGCAATTAGAACCAGTAAGTAATATATAAGTAAAAATACAAGTAAAAAACGACCTTGCTTTGAAACCTTTCGTTTGTAATGCAAACGTCATTTTAACTAACAATCTAAACTCACTTCATTGTTACCTACTACTATTGCTATTATAATATGCTTTGATTTCCGTGCGTACTTTTTTATTAAGAACATAATTAGAAGGCAATTGAATCTATCGCAAGTCGACCTTCCTTGACCGCAAGCTATACGAAAAAAGCTCTTTGAATGTAATGGAACTTTTTCAAGTCGTCACAGTCATGATAATCTAATTTCGACCCGTGAAATTTTTACAATTTTTTTTCATGTATACCATGTTCGCTCCGAAAGTAGAGCATATGAATCAACACAGTGCGAAGATGTCCGCTCTGCAAGTGGTGTATACGGATATCCGAAATGCAAAGACATGTCTCGACAGACGGTTTTTCACGAGAATTTCTTGCCAGACAATTGCTCAACCCAATCGGCATCCAGTCCTGATTTGTTGGATTTTCAACGCACGGTAACCTGTAAGCTGCTGAGGAGACGAACGAAATCGAAAGAATTATCATTAACTATGCTGCATTTTATTCTAGTTTTCATTATTTTATAGTTAAATATAGATCATATTTTTTCTACACGTGTGCTTTGTTGCTAGAAGTATACACACAAATATATCGACAGATTTAATCAAGGGTTCTTAAACTTATGGTGTCCGACGGTCCTCCTCTCTTGAACATATTTAAAAGACCCCACTCCAACTCTTTCCATTGTACGTCCTTCTTGAGACTTAATTTCTGTTTCAATAATCTCACAAGTGTATTGCTTAAGCTCATAACAATGATTAAATGTATACTAATTATTCTGTCGTTAGCACAAATACGAAATATCTTGAAAATATAGGATTTTTATTAAATGAGTTAGTTGAATAATAGTAAAAATTTGCGGGATTTAAAATAAATGGCAAAGTTATTTCGTGGACTGTTGATAATGGCAGTGACATAATGAACATTTTAAGAATCGTTGGTTTGAGTGATTATAATCAACTGTTTTCTCTCGATAATTATATTAATTTGATTTCTTAAATAACAATACATTGTGTATAAGATATTATATAACGGTGTATGTCTCGTTGCGTTTATTTTTATGAGAACGCACAGTGTTGTATTGTCGTGCAATACTTGAACGATATGACGGACTACTTTGCAATCTGCATTTAATGCATTTTATCTAAAAGCTTTTTTCCGAGTTCCATTTCACATAAATTATAAATGACAGCTGCCAACTCTTGATTGCGTCTTGCAAATGTTCTCTCACTGAAATTTAAATTTACCACAATAAAATTCTGTAATATGTAATTATTTCGTTGTGATAGTTTGTTAATAATTATCTACAACTCAAATGATGTATTTCTGCATACAACGACTGTGAGTACCATGCACGAACCAATTACGCCTCTGGTAAAGTTAATATACAATGTAATCTTACACGTAAATCATTATACCTTACAATATATATTATATGTATATCTTCCTGGTAGCGTAGGGGTTACTGTGCGTGTCTCGCATCAGAAGAATTCGGTTCAATATTCTGTTCTTCTGAGTTTTTGTTTGGTGCGAATATTCGCTAGCGGATAGCAGCAGCGGAAGAATGCATGCGCCAAACAACTTACACTTGGTGCGGACTTTGTGGTCTCAACGGGAGTGAGGCAAGGTTGCGTTCTTGCTCCGTTCCTGTGTATACTCCAAAATACGTATTAAGCTATAAAATAAGTGACCTGGTTAATCCCTATGCCAAGATTCTAAAAATTAGTCTAATTCAATTTTGCCCCAAGGCTTACTTGATTCAAACCAATGACGATATTTCTACATTATTTCGAATTATTGCAAGAATGTATATATAATTTAAATCAAAACATACTAAAGAAAAATTGTCTTCCCGGTTAGTGCAGTCGGTAGCGTGCGCGCCTAGCGATCCGGGGGCTCGATTCCCCATTTGTAGGAGTTTTTTTAATCTAAAAATGCAGGACTGGATGTCTATTGGGTTGAGCAATTGTCTGATAAACAATTATCGTGAAAAATAATCTGTCAATACGTCTTCACATTGCAGAGACCCATATACTCCACTTTCGGAATGGATATCTTCAGACTGTGTAGATTCATATGTTAGTTAGACTTTGGGAGCGAACATCATATAAAAAAAAGATAAATTTACCTGTACTTCCAATCCAGCTTACTCTTGTGAAGGTACAGAGACAGCAGCGGAACATCAGATATTTCAGTCTCGTGTCCTCCGGCCTCCATCAATAACACTTTGTATCCTTCCACCTCGGTCAGACGATTCGCCAACACCGACCCTGCAGATCCTCCGCCGATCACCACGAAGTCGTACTCCTCGAGCAGCTGGTGCTGGTTGAACGGCCTATTCTCGGGATCGAACAGTTCGTAATTGTAGAAGGCCATGGCAGCTATCAGCACTGGTATCGCAGTCAATTTCGTGATACCGAATAGGCTTGTAGCGGACTTTATCGCGGCCCCCAACACCGCTATAACGGTCGCCATTTTGAATTATTTTCTTTCGTATCTATTTATAATTGTTTTCGTATTTTTAATTTTAATTCTTCAGCATTATAATCACCAATCCGTTACTGTCATCAGGAATTATTGAAGTTCAATTATTATATATATTAGAGCACAGTTCTTAGTCCAATTATCGTTATTTTGTCATACTCGTCTTACTAATAAATTTACAATAGTTTTGCGTGTTCGTGGTTTTTTTTAAATTTATTAATTATTTGTATAATAATAACACTGTTATATTAATTCACTTGTACTCTAATAACACTGAATTTAATGCATATATTTTATATTCGACGTATATAAATTTGACACTGATGAAATTAACAATGGCAATTTATTAACCACAGGAATCATTCCAGATGTCTCAAACAACTTCCTCTGCGTTGATTCATAAGATCTGAAATTTAAATAAAAAATAATTTATCAATATTGTCAAATAACTAAAAACAAACATGTCACATAAAACCAACATCTAAATCTGAAATTTGAAACATATGCATGTCCACATTATTTTCATACATCTTAGTTACATCACCCATACGGATTTAGTCATTTTAAAAGGATCGGTCGTTTGTCAATAACACATTGCATTCATATATACACATATACTTTAAAATTTTATGAATCTGCGTCAATCGAACTCGAGATCTTCGTTGCCAAATACTTTCGGAAAGAAAACTGTCTTAATAATTTAGCCCCATTCAGGCGAACATTATATAATTTACTATGATTGCATTTGACGAAATTTTAACAATAAAATTCATATAATACGTGATTAAATTTTCTTCCAAATTCCATTTTAAACATATTTTTATATGTCTCTAATGCATGCAAATGTGTTTTTATCAATTCATGCATTTTATTTACGGTGTAATACGCTCGTAAAATAAGCCGTAACTTCTCAAACTGTTTCTACGTATGATTAAATTTATGGATTGCACGTCCCTCCGCAACGTAAATCTTAATATATTGCTTTTCACGGCGATAAGTCGACATCCAGTCGCTCAACCCACGAAGTTGCAATTCTTTTATATTAATCTTGATTTACTGACAACCAGTCTTTTTAAAAAAATCTGTAGAGACAACATGTTAAACTGTGAATTTTCAACCGCTACGCATTACGCCCGAGTAAGAGTGAGGGCCAATGGATGTTATATAATATTTTTTTGTAACAAAATCTGTAGAAGTGTCTTGCCAAATTCTTTTTTTTTTTGCCTTTGCTTCTCGAAATATCTCATAATCTCTTCATACTTTTATTTACTGTTCGTTTTTTATAATTAATTTATAAACTCTTGTTTTTTTTTAATATGATTTTCTTTAAATCAAATCATTGTTTATATTTTTAATTTAGAATATTTTCAACGTGTAAAACAAATAATCAATGCATTGAATTTCCTCATCAAAAAATTGTTACATAAGCTGTGACAGGTAGTGACGGGAAAGATTTTATTCGTATTTCTTTATTTGAACGCTAACATAACAGCTTTTTTAAATTTATAACTGTATAGTGGACATATTAATAAATATAAATGTAACAGTTTGAGAATCGTTCAAAGTGAAAGCGAACTTTATTTATTGTACGACCTCTGTTCCGCCAGCTTTCTGCCCAAAGACATTTCATCCAAGACAGACGTTACTATACATTATGTACATACGCCAAGTGATGTCTATCTGTCATTGCGAAAAGCTTAATTGGAATGCGGTTGATGATCGCCAACATCATCAACTGTCTTAAATCAAAGAAGTTACACAAATGTCTCTTCCATTTTCTGCGTAACCTAATTAATCATTTAATTTTATCTACAACGTATACTCATTTCCGCATAATACCACCTGCCACATTTCCTCACTCGCGGTCGTATACCGTCGCGTAACAAACGTGACGTTACTTTTTAATGTGTCAGGTATATTCCGAGGACAGTTTCCCAATACCTCGATTCCGTGATTATTAATTTAACTAACCTCTATTAATATCGAGAATATAGTTTCGCTGATGTGTTATTTTTTAAAAAGCTAAATAGTAAAATCAGTATATCGTGTTAAGTATACATTTAAAACCTGCAAATATTTAAAGATATATATTTAATCCTCCGGATGTTTTAGCGATTTGCTGACAGGTAATCGTCGTGAACGACATTCGAGTTTGCTTGCATAAGTCTATTCACATAGTTTAAATAAAGTATACTTTTTGTGCCATTTTTAAAAAAATAATATTAATTAAGTAAGAAAATATTATACTCACTTGCTGGAAATCACTTCTTATGTCATCATCACTGCTAGTGAAGTTGTGGAACTTCAAGACTTCCAAGATCTAGTCAAAACTATATCATTTGAAAGCTTAGTTTCGCCACACATCGTGACTGTTGCGATGGATTATCATCAGCTCATTTCTGACGTCAATGGTGTCGACAAAATACGTTTGACCTTTATGCTGAACTTTTAGCTGGATCTGGAACAAGATAAAAAAAATCTTAGATGTATTTTTAGTGGTTTCTATATTTAGATAGACCTGAAAATTATTTTAATGGAGGAATCGTCAACGTATATGATACAGAAACTTTCAATTACATCATTAAATTTGTATCATGTCAATCCTAAGTGAAAATCCATCATATTGGAATAACGTTATGAGTATTGCGGCTGGATACAATTGCTTAGTGTAAACACGTTGTTTGCCCTTGGGTGTCGTCTCTCCTATTTCCGCCGTTACTGTATTCTACTTATTTTTTTTATTTGACTTTAATTACATAATATAATTATGTCGAATAGCTAACTTCAATAATTGATCCAACAAATTCTGTAACTAATCATAACGTAAATATCTTTAACTGGACGATTAATACCGCAGCCTTTGGTCCAGTTAGGCGAGAAATAAATGCGTGCATTAGTTAACTGTATTTCTTAACAAGCGACAAGTTGGGGAACGCTGGTACGTAAAATTATTTGTGTACATAGATGATAATGTAAATTCACCGCTATGTTTATGTTTAGTTTGATCAACATTCAGGCCACGGAGTTTGCGCAAGCACGATACCACGCGTGTGTCAAACAAAATCTCACGCACCTGAAGCTACTGTTAATAAATAAATAATAAATTGATTTGCAAAAGAAAGTTTTAGTGTTACAGCACAATGCGTGAAGTAATCGGCACGGTTGACACCATACATATGTACCGTCTAACTATGAAATGATGAGCATCTTCAATGCAGACATGTCGAGACATAGCGAAAAATGTGTTATATCAATCGATTCTTATTTTTTTTAAGATTTTATTCAGGATCGTTTTAGCCAGTGACTGTCTTTATTGCTATTTCTATCCAACCAATGCCATTTTTGTAGCTCTGTCTCACTTCCGCACATTACACAGTAACGTAAAAACGAACACTCAAACACGGGTGATTTTACCTAATCATGCGGCATTGGTTGAAATCTAATAATTCAGATCGATGAAATTTACATCAGTGCTCCCTAACCGGTGGTCCGTCGTGCAAAAATATTGAATACAGAATTTTTTCCGCCTGCGCGTTTATTTGTATGATGCGACACCACGGAACTTAAAAATAATGGGAAGTAATATATCCAACAAGTGTGGTGGTATAGTATGGTATGAAATTAAACAATTGTCAAGAAAACGTATATATATACGTATACGTCAGTAATGCAGCTCTGTATTTGATTTCTTGGCCATTTTTTGTGCAGTTACATATTTGTAAAAAACATTATATGTGGCACACAAACATACAAGAACTACAATTTTTCATAACGCCATCCATGACAAATGTATTCTCCCACCACACATTAAATTTATACTGTTAAACTCTTAAAACTCGTAGTTTAATTTTTTGATTATATCTTTATTACTAAAATAAATTGAACCGTGAACTAATTCTATGGCCTAAATGGACAACCACATAAGTAAAAAAAAATAATCAGTAGAGCATTTTTTGTCGATTCATGTATTTTACGAAAAACGTAAACGTTACGTAAATATACGACAAAAGTTAAAATAACAAGCATTGGCGTAAATACGGGGTTTTATCAGTCTGATTTATGTGTTATATCAATAATCTATTAAAGAAGACCACCTCGTTAAATTTTAATACAGTTTAGTTTCTAATTTTACTAATGACTTGAAGAATTGTGTCATTCATTACAAACGTCGCTTTAGAAACTGAAATATTTTTGAATTAGATAATCATGTGTCGCTTTCATCATGTCGTAAATGTTTATATTATTTCATTCGGTGATATTCCAATAATTTATTTATAGTCACGGTCATAAACATGTAAAAGTTACGGGGATTCATTTCCCTTAATGGCATGTTGTGTTGAATTATTTTTATTATAGACAACGGTTGAATATTAATGAATAACAGTTATCTAATATGCCGAAGCCTTACTAATATTGTAGCCAAGCTAGTATTTTCACCTGCTTTTCTCTCCGCCGTGTACCGGGGCGTAACGAACGTGTAATACTAAATTAATACAATTGTCCCAAGAACAGCTTTGCAATACCCTGTTTACCGTACAGCAATCTTCAAACTTTTTTGATCGCGTAACGGTAGGTATACGTTGTATCCCACTAGAAACAGCGACCAATGAGAGAACGTCACGTGATATATTGTAGATCATACACTTGTAAGTGATCCCAAGCCTAATCCTTTGGCTTACCCCCAAGTATCACTTTGCGTACCCCACTTTGGAGACCACTGCGCTAAAGGGGCGCACGATACCTGCTCTAGCTCAATCCTGAATCCATGTCCGAATTTTTAGAGATGACACCCTCTCGCCCGCTGTGATGTGCCACATTTTTTCCTAGTTCGATCCTCTGCTTGACCGATCGGTCATTGCAACTTGGCTTATATGAAAAATAATATCTATCTTTTAATACTGCAAAAACAATTTTGATATCGTCTTTTTTATAAGCAAAAATACTTAATTTTTGTGTACGGGCATATAAAGTAATTCCATCCTTAATACAAATTTTTGGTTTTTAGCATTTTTTTATAACACGTTTGCTCCCAAAGTGTAGCATACGGATCGACACAGCGAAAAGAAATCCACTCCGCGAGTGAACTATATCGAATTCTTCAGTGTAAAGACGCCTTGACAGACTATTTTTCACGAGAATCGTTTTTTAGACAATTTCATTTAGCCATTCCTAGATAAGATGTGGGAATTAAACCTGCATTCTCTGGATCGCTAGGCGCGCACGCTAATATCTACTCTACCGAAGAGTGGTATTTTAGTATTAGGTAAATTTAAATTATTTCATTTATAACTTAAATCCTATTAAATTTATAAAATAATGTTTTTTTCTCTCTTAGATACTGCTTGAAATTGCAAGATTGTCAGTAGATCTTGAGGTTGACAAAACACGCATATAGTCAGTTCAAATTAACTTATGAATTATTTAACAAATTAAAGTTACTTAATAAGTGTTCTGAAATAATTTACGACCGTCAATATTACGAAGGTTAAATGTGTGGTTGCTTAAAAAATGTCTGTTACACAAATGGTCTTACTTTTGATATGTATAATATTACAGTCATAGTTTCCTTCAACATGCGTCAGCTTAGTGTGGTTTCGAAAACACGATAATTGGAAAAACACAGCCTCACTCTTGTTATTGCAAGACAAACATCTCGATTATTTTTAAGCGTCTTCTTGCATCCAGATACCATTTTATTGTCTAGTATGCCAAGCAATAGACACTGTATTAAAAACATAAAACGTTAGGTAAATTCATATATTAAATACTGATTGTATTGAAAAATAAAATTGACCAGTAGAATATTATTTCTTGAATATGCAGGTGATGCTGTCATACTAGAAAATTCCATAGGGGCTAGTCAGGAAATAATCGACTCACAAATTCGTCTTGTATTGATTTAAAAATTAATGCAAAAAGGAAGAACGTTATGTGCAACCATGCCTGTCCAGATCTTGATTATCTTCTGACCAACAATGGACAGAGCATCGACAGTGTCGACAGTTTTACATATCTGGAGAAAAATATGATGGCACTTCGCTAAGTAAGCTCGCTTTTCGAATAGGAATAATTGGAGCAATCATTGATTTCATGGAAAATGTCGTACAAGGTAAAAACCATGATGCTTGTTCAATACATGCATTCTGTCCGAGCTACTCTACGATTGTAAATATGGCATTCATCAATAGTACTGCATACTAAGCTTTAGAAACGAGTGCCTGCGATGGATTCTGGGGATACGATTGATTTCGTTCGTAACGAGAAGATAAGAGGACGGACCATGGAGCCACTAATTACTGATAAAATAAAGCTGTATCGCTGGACCACATATTGCTGATGCCTCAAGAGTCATAATCTGACCTTTCTCCTATTCAAGCCGTCTGGTTTCCGGCGTCCTGGAAGAGCGCTAAGTATTATATTATTATGTCTGCATAATGTCTTCGGGGGAGTTGCGGGATGCAGGCATGACTTAGGATGACGTAAGAATACGGGTAGGTGACAGGAATTCGGAGAAGCGGAATTTTGTATGAATTTGCTTCAATTAGGGAGTGGAAGTGGAAAAAGAAAAATGAATTTTTAATTAAAATCTTTAGTGCTTATGACGTATATATCCGCGAGGCATAGTTCGTAACACAGTGCAC